>JARSSU010009464.1:0-23713 GCA_029619165.1 Eurosta solidaginis | reverse complement strand
TTTTTTTTGTACCAAAGTTGATTATGTCACTTTTTAGCGTTGTCGTCTTGCTATACTAACATATTTTTTAAGCCTATAAAACCTCATAGATCGAATTCGTTTCAAAACTCTCAATAAAAATTCAAACTTATCACAGTGTGCGACGAGCTTTCTTTAAAATTTAAATAAAAATTCAAATATTTGTGGATAAAGTTCAAAGTGTAAAATTTCGTCTGGCCAGACGACAACACTAAGATATGTTGAATTTATTCACCGCTAATCGGAGTGTTAAATTATCGGGCATTTGTATATATTGTGTTTCAGTAACAAAAGAGCAATTGCTACAATGTATCATTTTTACAAGACACATTCGGCCTTGAATATACCTACTTCGTTTCACAGGTATGTTGAAGCATTTTAATTTGTATCTATCACACACACACTTCTGGGCGCCGTATCAACTCTTACGATAACGGATCAAAACTGTTTTCACTCAAGCGGCAAAAATGAGGCTATAAATTAATTAAAAATATACTAGCCCGGACCAGTGCGCATCTAGCGCAACAAATATCAAACATCATCTTGCTTATATCAAATATCAACAGAAGCAGCTGTTCTATCAATCAGTCATCAATCAATAAAAATGTACATGCGCTTGCGCTGCCATCTTGCGAATGTTAGCAACTGCCGGTAATGCAGTGTTAGTTCTAAACAAATATTCACGATAGTGCTATAGTACAAAAAGATTTCTTTGTGTGCTCACAGTCGTTTATTTTTAACAAATTATTTTAATAAAATATAGCTAAACATAAGCACTACGACCAATAATGCCCAAAGCTCGCTAATAGTACTCTTTACATCCAAAACGTTATTTCTAAATTTGGATTCCAAATAAGAGCGAAAAAGGGACCTGCATACAAAATCAACAATTGGAGATATATATATATATATTAGGCCGGGTCGATTTGTGGGGAGGCAAAAAATCCCATTGCGCTATGAAAATCGTATTCTGGGGATCAAAATAAGAAACTTTGCCGAAGGAACCATACCTCTAAAACGAATTCTGATGTCCCCCATTTGGGTCGAACTTTTGGGTAGGGGCAAATTTGAAAATCCACTTTGACCCATTTAGAGTGCTCCAATCGAGTCCAAATGTATGACCGACCCCCACTAACTTTGGAGGCCCGACCCACCGATGCCAGTGCCACACCCCCTGGAACCCCCCTGGAGTTCACCATACAAACATTTAAAAAATCGCCGGTTTGCACTTTACATGAAAAATCAGCTAAATGGCTATGTGGTAATAAGGCCAATTGACCTATGGCCGTTGACCTTATGTCACCACACCATCCCATTATGCATTGTCATCGAGCCTTGATAGGTGTGCAAAGTTACAATCAAACTTATCGCCATTCAAAGTGTGATAAGCTAATTGACTTTATGGCCGTTGACCTTATGTCACCACACCATCACATTAATGCATTGTCATCGTCCTTGATACGTGCGCAAAGTTTCAAATTAATCAGACTTCTAGAAAGTGCTAAAAATAATCTTATCTTAGTAATAGAAAATAAATTTAAAAAAATTATTAGAAATTAGCGTTTTTACAACCCTTTTAAAACCAATGCATCACTGTGATGCATTTGCATGTCGAAAACATAGTTGTGTGGGTTTTTTATATCAACCGTTTTAAAAATGAAGGTATCACTGTGACGCAATTCCAGATCGTAAAATTGCTTGTGTTGTTTTTTTTAAGCCACCACAAGACACAGCAGGTAGAATTGAAATTGCCCCTACCCAAAAGATCGACCCAAATTGGGGGACATCAGAATTCGTTTTAGAGGTATGGTTCCTTCGGCAAAGTTTCTTATTTTGTTCCCTAGAATACGATTTTCAAAGAGCAATGAGCGATTTTTAACAATTTGTAACATGGTGCCGATTTAAAATTAATGACACCATGTTACAAACATCGGATTATTGAAATATGTGAAGTTGTGAAACGCGCACTCACGAGACCCTAATAATATATATATATTATATTAGATATATAATATATAGATATATATGAGATCTCTGAGCTAAGGAACGAATGTACGATAGCTAACACAACAGAACTTATAGAGAGACTTGAGACCGTACAGCTAACAAGAACAGCAAATTGGTATCTTTTGACATAAAAGATTTATACCCATCAATACCACTATCGGAGACTTTGGACATAGTTAGCTCAGCAATAGTTCATAAAACAAAAAACATAGTGAAAAGTATGCAAATCACAAATACGCTAAGAACCGCTTTACGTCAAAACTATTTTCAATACAACAATAAAATATATAGACAAACAAACGGTCTTGGAATGGGAAGCCCCACATCAGCAATTCTTATGGAAGTGTTCATGCAAAATCTGGAAGAAAAGTACATACAGGAGCTGAAGTCCAAATTAGGCGGTCATTTTATGCTAGATACGTGGATGACATAATATGCGTTTTAACTACTAATAACGAAGAGATTGTACTGGAGTACCTCAACAAGCAGCACGGAAATATAAAATTTACAATGGAAACCGAAAAAGATGGAGGACTCAACTATCTAGACCTCACGATAAATATTGATAAAGAAGGCAAAACATTTAACTATGACATATATAGAAATCCAACGGCCACCGACACAATAATACATAATACCTCAAATCACCCCCAACAGCATAAAAATGCAGCATTAAGGCACTTGGTACATAGACTTTGAAGAACACCTCTTACACAAGAGGCATATAAGAGAGAACTTGAGGTCATATATAATATCGCTGCAAAACAACGGATATAAAAAGAACTAGTAGATAAGCTCAGAAGGACAAATGGAGAACCAAAAAGAAATAATGAAAAGGAAAATAATAGCTGGATGACTATGACATATACTGGATAATCAACATATAAATTGGCAAACTTCTTTAAAAAATACAACATTAACGCAGCATTCAAAACATCGAAAATCTAGGGCGAAAACTGAGAATTAACATTAACTCAGAGGATCCGTTTAGCAGCCACGGCGTATACAAGCTTACCTGCGGATGCCAGCGTAGTTACATAGGACAAACAGGACGGCAAATAAGAACGAGGTTCAAAGAACATATTAGAGATTACACCAAAAAATACGGAATCCAAACATTATACCCGAGTCTAGCTTCGCGAATCACATGGTCGAGAAAGGATGTTCCCCAGCAAAGATCAATAAAACAGTTAGGGTTCTTCACATGGAAGCAAAAGGCCGACGTCTCAACGTACTTGAAAACATGGAAATCTATAAACAGAAAACATTCGACGGTAGAATGATAAACGAACAGATAAACACAATTTCTGACACAATATTCGAGCCTTTAAAACTTGTTTACAAGAAACAAAGTAATCACACAGGTACACAGACAAACACACAACAACAAATAAACACAAAACAATTAACACTCCAAAACAACAAACCCACAAAGCAGGTCAAACGACTAAAGTTACGGATTTTTCCTACCCGAGTCAGCCACACAAATCGATTAGTAAACCCACCCTCGGTTCTGAATGAACACACAGCACATACACATAACTAAATATACACAAGCATCAGTTTTGACAATACCTGCTCATGTACCTACGAACTGTAAATACAGGACAAACGACAACAACAGGTCAGAACGAAAATCGACACTGATGATGGCACAACGCCAAAACCGGTTTTTCTCAAAACCAAATTTGACAAGGGATGACGGAAAATCGTTCCAATGTACATCTCATAATTTTGTTTTTTATATTTACGATAAATGCATATTTACTATATTGTCACAGCTCAATTTCGCCACTTCAACTTAAAAGTTAGCTCAGTTTTTTAATAAAACTCACTCAGTGATAGTTAAATTATGCTTAAACTTAATTCGCAGTTGTTCAGTTTACTTTACCGCAAGTTTAGGTTGACATTGAGCGGTATATCTGGCAGGGTTAAACTCTGGTTACCCTATCAGTTCTTTGCGTTCGTTTGCAATCTCGTCGCATATACCCAACAAGCGTTTGAGTACCATTAGAGCAACTAGTATACTTGTAAAATCTCAGAAGTTGCTTCGAAACAGTAGCTCGACGTTAGATCATAGCGTTCTGGCAAAGGCTAGTGCATCGTTAAACACCTCTGGAGCAGACACTTTCGTCAATAAGGCTCAGTTTATGATCGAGCGTAATCGCATTGTGCGATGCCACGAGAATCGCTGTTAGCGATCAATTATATTAGTGCATATGGAGATGTTTATGAAAAAGCGATTTAGCGTACAGCGAATTTAACGATTACAAGCGACGAAAATTTGCAACCAAAATACTTTGATTTATTTGAGCGAAATTAGCGAAACAATATGGATGTTTTTATTGAAAAGGTACGTGGACAAGTAGTGTTTGGGGAATTTGCGTCATGCAGTCTACCACAATCGCGATTGGATGCACTTGATATTTTTTTCTTATGTATACTTTTTAAATATTTTTTTCGTAACAAATAGCTAGTTTCTAATAATAAAATTTTACGGGTTAATGTACGCTTGTTGCTTTCTCTACACTGCCACAACGTGAATAAAAAGACGTTGAGTTACATTGTTGAGCGTTCCATCGCTTGCGATTTCACTCTACTATAAACACTCAATCGCCAGCGATAACGCTAGCGAAAATGTAAGAAGCGATGGAGCGTTTCTCGTCACATCGCGCGATGCGATTACGCTCGATCATAAACTTAGCCTAAAGAGTTAAATTCTTATCAGTCACAAGAAAAATGCAATTCGCAATTGGTGCTCTACGGATAGCTGCAAAATCACCAAGCAAACACGGCCTTACTAGAACTAGAAAAGAATAGAACCTCTATTGAATATTTAAGAAATATTCATGATCACATCCACTATTACTGGGTACTGGCCATTTGGCCCACACGCGGAGAGAATGGGAATCCCCTTTATCGACAAGAACAGGGCCTGAAAGGTGGAGGTGGTTGTTGTAAGCGAACAGTCACGCATTTCCTATGTGAGTGGCCAGCCCTGGCGAAAATGATGTTCCGAACTCGTGGTAATTTTGTGCTGCTCCACTTAGGGGTGATGTCAAAATGCTCTATGGACTCTTACAAAGTGATTTGAGTGAACACACCGTGTACATTATGCAATTGATTCCAGGAGGTTCAGACCTCTAAGGAGCTACTTGGATTCGGTCTTCTCGGCCGCACAGCAACCAACCAATAGATGGTTTGTTGGAAAAAGCAAACTACATAGTATATACCTAAATCTAATTTAAATAACCCCACATAACATTTTTTTAGGATGCATATCATGAATTGTGAACAATTTTTTGCAATTTATTGCAGCAAAAAAACTCCTCGCTATTTTTTGTCTTCGTTACAAGTTAATATGCAACATATGCAAACATTTGCAAAGTTTATTTGCACAATATTGTTACTCCGCATGAAATTTTCGACATGAAAAAAAATATGAAAAAATACGAAATATTTTACATTTGATATTCAAAGTAACAAAAAAGTCAAAATATGAAAGTGCGAGCTTGTGAATATATCATTGCCAAAAAAAATCATACAAATTTTTTTTATGAAAAAAATTAAAATTGGTTTTTTATCAGCATGGTATAAAAGAGAAAGCAATTTAAATGTTGCTCGCCATATAAATTACCGGATAGTTAAACAAATTATGACATTTGGTGCTACAATCTCCACTAAAAAAAATTTTAATATTGGATTGATTCAAAAATTATTTAAATTTTTGTGTGTGCTGTAAACTGCGTATATTTTGCCGGCAAAAATGGGGCATATAATACACTTTTTAAGTGGTCTATTTCTTCATGGCATATATATTGCATGTAGAGAATGGAAACTTCCGAAACCCTAAAAAAAATAAAATATTAACCTAAAAACCGTATCAAAAAACCACCAGCACAGTCAATACTCAGATTGTATGGATGTATGGCCTAAACCAACAGCAACCCTCCCAGAGAACTGCTAGTTCTGCCTGAAAACTTCAAAAATAAACGTTATCCGAAGATATTGGAAGCTTTACTACAACTTTAATTCAGTGCCTCAAAGTGGTTTTCTATTAACATACTATATCATTCAACTTTGACGTCTTGAAGACTAAACCATAAAAGTGCAATTCAATGTAAAATTCTGTAAAACCAAGCGGATATCTTCTCGAAAGCTTTGCACATTTTCAAAACAAATCTAACTCAACCAAATTGCAGTACTTTTGTGAGTTTGTAGGCACACGTAGGATGTATTTTAAGGAAGAAAAGGCTTAAGTCCAAGCCGTCATGCAGTTCGATGTGTAAACGTAGAGGTGTCCGTCTAGAAACTACTCTTTTTACGTTAACTAGAGCTCACAAAAGGGTTGAAGTTGAACCAAAATTGAGGTAACCTTTTGAAAGAAATAGTTGTGAGTTTTTGAGAGTTGTTATCAGTGTATTAGCGTCTTCTTATTGTGCTTTGAATTTTAATGACGAAATCCATAACTTAGCGATAACACTCCGATAAGAAATTGGTAGAAATACGATAACAAATTGACAACTTTTTGATAACATCTCAGTAACTTTTCGCTGATAAATCGATGGTTTTTCGATAAAATTTAAGAACTAGTGGTTTATAAATCGATTTTTTTTATTTTGTCATTTTTTTTATTTGGTTGTATTTTATTTTAATATATTCGATTTATTTTGTTTTATTTTATTTTATTTTATTTTATTTTTTTTTATATTTTTATATTTTATTCTATTTTATTTTATTTAATTTTATTTAATTTATTTTGTTTATCGTCTTTTATTTTATTTTATTTTATTTATTTTATTTTATATGTATTTTATTTTATTTTCTTTATTTTATATTGTTTCATTTTATTTTAATTTATTTGATTTTGTTTATTATTTTATTTTATTAACAATGTTTGTTGTTCGAACCCGCGATTTTATTTTATTTTTATTTATTTTATTTCATTTTATTTTATTTTTTTTATATAATTTAAACATATTTTATTTTATTTTATTTTATTTTATTTTATTTATTTATTTCATCTAGTTGATTTTGTTTTATTATATTTGATTGTGTTTATTTATTTATTTCATTTCCCCTAATTTTATTTCATATATTATAGTTTTATCTTATTTCATTTTGTGTTGTTGTATTTTATTCTAATTACAGTTTTTTCTTTTTAATTTTATTATTTTTATTATATTATTATATTTTTATTTTTTTTCTTAATTTTTATTAATTTAGTCTCTTATTGGGTTTTATTTTGATTTTGTTCAATTTTCTTAGTTTATATTATTTTGTTTTATTTTATTTATGTTTTATTTTATTTTAGTTTATTTGATTTTATATTTTATTTTATTTTTTTAATATAATTTAAATATATTTTATTTATTTTGTTTTATTTTATTTTTTGTTGTAACATCGGCCTACTGATTTGCAAGATCGCGAGTTTGAATCGAGCTCAAGGCCTAACAATAATTATATTATCATTATATTGTTATGATAGATAGAATTTATTTTTTCTTTCTTCTATTTCAATCAAGAAAAAAATTTATCATAAAAATAATAACAGTTGTCTAAATTTTTTCTTTCTTCTGTTCTAATTTAAAATTTTTTCAATTAAGAAAAAATGTATCATAAGAGTAATAATGATGAAATAATTATTGTTAGGCCTTGAGCTCGGTTCAAACCCGCGATCTTTATTTTATTTTATTTAATTTAATTTAATTTTACTTTCTTTTATTTATTAAATTTTTTTACATCATTTAAATATATTTATTTTATTTCGTTTTATTTTATTTATATTTTTATTTTTTATCCTTATTTTATTTTATTTTATTTGCCTTGTTTTATTTCATATAGTGTAATTTTATTTTATTTAATTTTGTGATATTTTATTTTTTTAATTTAATTTTTTTTTATTTTTATAAAAACTACATATTTTTATTTTAAATAAAATATTTTTTTTTATTTTTTTTTGTTTGTACTACGCCTATACCAACTTTAGTAGTCCATACTGTATATCATTGCCACTCACTACACCATAAAGCGAAACACTAACAAAGATTACGCTTACGCTTTCTCTTATACCTTTTGCTTAAATTCAGTATTCCCTCATACTGTGAGCAAAGCAATAAATGTAATTGGTGGAATGCATTGGCCAGAATTTTTTGGACTAAAGCTATCGCCTAAATACTTTCCTAGAACATTTCAAAGCATATTCAGCAAACGAATAATTCGAAGCAATAACAAAATAAAAGAGAAATATGACAAAAGAATGTGTTCAAGCCTAAATGTGAGATCGCAGTGATAACAAAATAGGATTTATATGTTTGTTGTTTCTGTGCTATACTCTAAGCGTACCGCCGTCCTGTAACTTCCTTTACTTTCACATACATACTGCTCTGCTGTTGTCACTACCTCAGTTGTCCTTGGCACAAATTCATACCCAACGTGCTGGGAGTTTGATCAGCACTTGATAGTCTTCACCGCAATATGCTTTCAGCATAAGCAAAGCAATTAATTCAGTAGAAACAAGAATGACAAAAACACTAAATCTGAACGATGCAAATTATTCGCAGAATCTAGTTGTGCAAAAACATAAACTAAACCTTACAGGGAGAATCCACACACAGACAAAATTAGAAAAGCATAGTAAGCGATTCAGGCAAGGGAGGATAACAGCCTAACCAAAATAGGGCGAAATTAGTGTTAGTACATAAACTGAGAAAAAAAATTCAACAAGCAGTTTCTTTTAATTCACATTTCTAGGAAACAAAGTCACAGTAATGGGAAATACATTGAACATACAAAACAAGAAATGGTTGTTATTACAATGGAGGCCAAGCTAACACGAATAATACATAAAAAAAGAGTTTGTGAACTCATGACTTTCTAAAATTAATTACTCGTAAAATTTTATATGTAAACATACAGCCTCGGAAAAGAAAGACGCTACTTATAGGGCCATGCTGCTTCCGGGCGCTGCAATACGCTGTATATTCTAGCGCTATCGTGAGCTGAAAATGGAGAAGAGAAGAGCTTCAGATGCTGGCGGATGATGGATGGTTTTAAGACCGGGCAGATTCTTACAGGAATGATAATGGCAACTTTATAGCTAACGTACATAGTGTGCTTAATTTTTCCAAGGAAAACTTCTCCTCATTTCTTGCTAACGATGAAGAAGACGAATCCGACAACCCAATCATTGATGATGTAAAACACGTTCCGGCGCCCGACTGCGATGAAGTGAGAATAGCATTATCCAGACTTAAAAATTACAAGACGCCAGGTAGTGACGAATTACCCGCCGATCTATTCAAACACGGAGGCGAAGAGTTGCATTACCTCTTATGCTAAATATGATAGGATAAGAGTATGCCTCTCGTTTTGAATTTAAGTGTGCTCTGTCTGCCCAAAGGTGATCCCCAAACCGCGCTAACTATCGTGGAATAAGCCCGGTTATTATCGCATATAATGTCATATCTAGCGTACTGCGTATAAGATTTAAGCCTTTGAAAGCGCGAAAAGAATCTTCTTCTATGCTACTATGTCTGAGTTTGAGTTGCCTACAAACTTAATTGGGCTCTGCCAAATGACGTTGAGCAATACGACTCCCTGCATAAGAATTGGGAAGGACCTCTCTAAGGGCGACTCCTTAGGAAGCAGTGGAAAGAGGAGACCACCACTGATTCGAGAGAGAAGCTGTTGGTGGAAGACTTGACTTTCCCTGGTGCTCCCAATTGGCGTCAGTTAGCGCGAAACAATGATAACTGGCATTACTGGTTATTAAACCGCCAAAATTGCGACAATAATCAAATGAACAAATGAAAACGCACAGATTTTCTACAGCAAATCGGCAACTTATCGATAAATAACCGATAACGCGTCGGTAACCTGCCGATTTAAAATCGATGACTCGTCGATAAGAAACAGGAAAAATGCCTATGGGGTATTCCATCCCATTTTGACCAATTTTGAACCCGACCCCTTTAGAATTGCCTGAAAGTTTTTCTTATTTTTCTAGCTTACGAAAGACGTTTTTCAGAATTTTTTCTAATTTTTTCATCCAACTCAAAAAAAGTTATGAATTTTTAAACAAACACCGCTTTTGTTTTCAAAATGCTTTAACTTTTTCAAAAATTTACCGTTTAGGATCTTTTTTGTTTAAAAATTTGTTTTTAAATGTACTTCTCGGAAAAAATAGAAAAAAAAATTTTAAAGTTTTTTTTTAATTTTTCAGTTTTTCGAGATTTTTCGAATTTCGCCATTTTTTTTTCTCACAAAAACCTTCAATCAATTCTGCAATCATCCCCACTAATCCCGGAGTGGGCCGAATTTTTTTTTATCAATTTATTTATATAACAAAAAAATGTAAGAAAATGATTTTTAAGTATTCTTTTCTTTATATATTATGGTAATCTACGATTAAAATAACCAGGATTAATGACTGACACAGTAAACATGTACGTTTTCTAAAAATAACGTAACAAATTATGAATTTATATAAAGAAAAGAATACTTAAAAATCATTTTCTTACATTTTTTTGTTACATAAATAAAATTGATAAAAAATTGTTTTTATTTTTGAAATTTTTTTTCCATTAAATATATATAAAAAAAAATCGGCCCACTCCGGGATTAGTGGGGATGATTGCAGGATTGATTGAAGTTTTTTATGAAAAAAAAATGGCGAAATTCGAAAAATCTCGAAAAACTGAAAAATTTAAAAAAAAACTTTAAAAATTTTTTTGTATTTTTTCCGAAAAGTACATTTAAAAAAAATTAAAAAAAAACCGATCCCAAACGGTAAATTTTTGAAAAATTTATAGCATTTTGAAAACAAAAACGGTGTTTTTTTAAAAATTCATAACTTTTTTTGAGTTGGATGAAAAAATTTGAAAAATTCTGAAAAACGTCTTCGTAAGCTAGAAAAAGAAGAAAAACTTTCAGGCAATTCTAAATGGGTCGGGTTCAAAATTGGTCGAAATGGGATGGAATACCCCCAATATTTTTTCGATAAAAAACCTACACATTTGTTTTTGTTAGCAAATCGATAAATTTTCAATATTAAATCAACTACTATTCGGTAAAAATGCGATAACTCACTGGTAACAAAAAGATAACCGATTAAAAACCTAAACTACGACGGTAACAAATCGAAAACGCTTCATAAACAAATTTTGTACAAATTGATATACATTCGATAAACTTTCGAGTAAAAATCAAAAAATGTTCGAAATAAAATCGTTCGATAAAATTTTTTTTCTATAATAAATTTGTAGTTTCTCGATTGCTCGTCGACGAGGAATATGTTGCTAAAAATGACCATACATATGTATGTACTTTGTATTCTGTTTAATTTTGTTTCGTTGATTTCCGAAAGGGTGGATGGTTATATTTTTGTCTAGGTTTTATTTTGTATTTAACTTTAATTAATTTCTATATAAATTCGACAACAGACCTGTAGCCCGTTGAAAACAAGCTGATAAGATACTAATAAAAAGCAGAATATTCGGCAATAAAAATCCGATAACAAACCAATACCTTGACGATACCAGTTCGCTATTAAGAATAAGCCGATAATGAAACAAAAACTTCTTGTTATCGAATACTACCTGTAAGGAGCTGGCGAAGTTCTTATCAAAAATCTTGATATTATTTATTTCATATGAATCTATATCTGTTTAAGTTAATTTTGCGAGCTCCAGTTTACTTAAAAACAATAGATTTCCACACTTACAACCATATGTTAACAAATCGAACGTCGTTATAACGCCTTTTTCTATATTTTTTTAATTGGCTGTTTGAGCTCAATCATGCATTTTATGCATAGTATGACCACCACTGATCAATGTACACATGCAGTTTAAAGCTTTTTAAGTGGTCATCACAAATCCGTCTGACAACAGACATACAGTGACATATGTTATGTACATAGGTTTTGCAGTATACAATTCAGTTGACAATGGAAGCATAAGCAAGAAATTTTCATGCCAAAGCAAAACAAACAAACCAAAAAATGTCACTCATATAGATTAACCAACATAAGCCTTTTTTCGTGTCCATTGGCCATTACCATATTTCGTAAAATATACAAATTTACGTATTTAAGTGATTGTGTTGTGAGTGGCGCATTTACCATATAGGCAAAATAGGTTAGAGAGTAGGGCGGCAAAATTGGGGGGCCACAAAATTCGAGTCAATTAATTTTTTGAAGAAAACAAAAAAAATGTAATCGAATTTTGCTGCACTTAAAATAGTATTTTTGTATGTATATTATAATAAATAAACAAGTAAGACGGGATTGTCTTCGGCTGTTCCGAAGACTTCATACCTTTCATGAATGGGGCTGAACAATAATCTTATCCCGTTCGTAATCTCCAAATAATCGGATGTATAAGATAAGAAATATATAGTGAACAGATGTACATACCTAAACGATTTTTAAGATAAATCTAAAATAAACAAGTAAGGAAGGTTAAGTTCGGTAACCGAACATTACATACTCAGTTGAGAGCTATGTTGACAACATAAGGGAAAATAACCATGTAGGAAAATGAACCGAGGGAAACCCTGGAATGTATTTGTACGACATGTGTATCAAATGAAAGGCATTAAAGAGCATTTTATGAGGGAGTGGGCCATAGTTCTATAGGTGGACGCCATTTAGGGATAAAGGTGGATCAGGGTTGACTCTAGAATTTTTTTGTACGATATGGGTATCAAATGAAAGGTGTTAATGAGTATTTTAAAAGGGAGTAATCCTTAGTTCCATAGGTGGACGCCGTTTCGAGATATCTCCATAAAGGTGGACCAGGGGTGACCCTAGAATTTGTTTGTACAATATGGGTATCAAAATAAAGGTGTTAATGAGTATTTTAAGAGGGAATGATCCTTAGTTCCATAGGTGGACGCCGTTTCGAGATATCGCCATAAAGGTGGACCAGGGGTGAACCTAGAATTTGTTTATACGATATGGGTATCAACCTAAAGGTATTAATGCGGGTTTTAAAAGGGAGTGGTGGTAGTTGTATAGGTGGTCGCCTTTTCGAGATATCGCCATAAAGGTGGACCAGAGGTGACTCTAGAATACGTTTGTACAATATGGGTATCAAACGAAAGGTGTTAATGAGTATTTTAAAAGGGAGTGGGCCTTAGTTCTATATGTGGACGCCGTTTCGAAATATCGCCATAAAGGTGGACCAGGGGTGACTCTAGAATGTGTTTGTACGATATGGGTATCAAATTAAAGGTATTAATGAGGGTTTTAAAAGGGAGTGGTGGTAGTTGTATAGGTGGTCGCCTTTTCGAGATATCGCCATAAAGGTGGACCAGGGGTGACTCTGGACTTTGTTTGTACGATATGGGTATAAAATGAAAGGTGTTAAAAAGTATTTTTAAAAGGGAGTGGGCCTTCGTTCTATAGCTGGCCGCCTTTTCGAGATATCGCCATAAAGGTGGACCAGGGGTGACTCTAGAATATGTTTGACCGATATGGGTATCAAATGAAAGGTGTTAACGAGTATTTTAAAAGGGCGTGGGGCTTATTTCTATAGGTGGACGCCTTTTCGAGATATCGCCATAAAGGTGGACCAGGGGTGACTCTAGAATGTGTTTGTACGATATTGGTATCAAATTAAAGGTATTAATGAGAGTTTTAAAAGGGAGTGGTGGTATTTGTATATGTGAAGTAGTTTTCCAGATATCGACCAAAATGTAGACCAGTGTGACCCAGAACATCATCTGTTGGATACCGCTAATTTATTTATATATGTAATACCTGCCAAGATTTCAAGGGTGTTTTATTTCGCCCTGCAGAACTTTTTATTTTCTTCTACTTAATATGGTAGGTGTCACAACCATTTTACGAAGTTTTTTCTAAAGTTATATTTCGCGTAAATAAACCAATCCAATTACCATATTTCATCCCTTTTTCGTATTTGGTATAGAATTATGGCATTTTTTTATATTTTTCGTAATTTTCGATATCGAAAGAGAGGGCGTTCGGATTTCGTTCATTTTTTATACCAAGATAAAGTGAGTTCAGGTAAGTACGTGAACTAAGTTCAGTAAAGATATGCAGATTTTTGCTCAAGTTATCGTGTTAATGGGCATGCGGAAGGACAGACGGACGACTGTTTATAAAAACAGGGCGTGGCTTCAACCGATTTCGCCCATTTTCACAAAAAACAGTTAACGTTATAAAATCTATGCCCCTACCAAATTTCAAAAGGATTGGGAAATTTTTGTTCCTCTTATGGCATTAAAAGTATCCTAGACAAACTAAATTAAAAGGGCGGAGCCACGTCCATTTTGAAATTTTCTTTTTTTTTGTATTTTGTTGCACCATATCATTACTAGAGTTGAATGTTGACATAATTTACTATATACTGTAAAGATATTAAATTTTTTGTTAACTTTTACTTTAAAATTTTTTTTAAAGTGGGCGTGGTCCTTCTCCGAGTTTGCTAATTTTTATTAAGCGTACATATAGTAATAGGAGTAACGTTCTGCCAAATTTCATCATGATATCTTCAACGACTGCCAAATTACAGCTTGCAAAACTTTTAAATTACCTTCTTTTAAAAGTGGGCGGTACCACGCCCATTGTCCAAAATTTTACTAATTTTCTATTCTTCGTCATAAGTTCAACTCACCTACTAAGTTTCATCGCTTTATCTGTCTTTGGTAATGAATTATTGCACTTTAACGGTTTTTCGAAATTTTCGATATCGAAAAAGTGGGCGTGGTTATAGTCCGATATCGTTCATTTTAAATAGCGATCTGAGATGAGTGCTCAGGAACCTACATACCATATTTCATCAAGATACCTCAAAATTTACTCAAATTATCATGTTAACGGACGGACGGACGGACGGACGGACATGGCTCAATCAAATTTTTTCGATCCTGATGATTTTGATATATGGAAGTCTATATCTATCTCGATTCCTTTATACCTGTACAACCAACCGTTATCCAATCAAACTTAATATACTCTGTGAGCTCTGCTCAACTGAGTATAAAAAATGGCAAAAAAACCCCTTATCTGAACGATCGGTTGTATGGGATATATATTATATATAGCTCCGATCGAAATGTTTTTACAGGAAATCTTCTGTGATATATTAGAATATATATCACCAAGTTTCACATTTTTATATTAGAAACTAAGGGAGAAATGGCCAAAAATATTTCTATCTGAGCGATCGGTTGTATGGGATAGGTATACACTATATACATATAGCTCCGATCAAAGTGATTTTTTCAAAAATCTTCTATGATATATTAGAATAAATATCACCAATTTTAATGTTTTTATATTGGAAATTAAGGGAGAAATGGCTAAAAATCTTACTTTCTGAACGATTGGTTGTATGGGATATATTATATATAGCTCCATCGAAATGATTTTTTCATGAAATCTCTATGATATATTATAATAAATATCACCAAGCTTAAGTTTTTATATTGGAAGCTAAGGGAGAAATGGCCAAAAATCTTTCTATCTGAACGATCGGTTGTATGGGATATAACTATATATTGCTCCGATCAAATTGATTTTTGCAGGATATCTTCTATGATATATTGGAATATATATCTCCGAGTTTCACGTTTATACTTTCTAAATTGCGGCAGGAGTCACCAAAATCGTCTTATCGGAACGGTGGTTGTATGGGAGATATATGTTATAGTGGTCCGATCCTACTGAATCCTACAAATGTCTAATATAATACAAAAATACATCCTTGTGCCAAATTTCATTGAGATATCTCAAAAGTTGAGGGACTAGTTTGCGTTCAAACAAACAGACGGACGGACGGACAAACGGACATGACTATATCAACTCAGTTCGTCGCCATGATAATTCGGTATACTTAATAGTGAGTCTGTCTTCTATATTTCTCAACGTTAAAAACAACGGACCAAAGTTAATATACAATTTCATATTCATGAAAGGTATAATTAATCTTTTTTATGCATTTCGAAATTAGAATGAAGCTGAAAATTATTATTCCGCATCAGCAGTTATAAAATTTTCATAAAATTTCTAGTTCACTTCAACTGGAACTTTTCGAGACTGCATTCATGCAAGTTTATGGAGCTTCTTATCAAAGTCATTCAATGCGGTAAGCAAGAAATAACAAACTGTGAACACGACTATTTCCGAAGTGATAATTTTGTTAATCAAAGTTGTTTCTGGTACTCGTGAAGATCAACGATACACGAATGCAAAACACTGAGCAAGAAATCAACTATATTAAACAAATACTACACCCAAATTCTTGAGGAAGATTTGGAAAAATGAAATGGTCTTTGTCAAGGTATACTGCATCAAAAAGAACATTTCAAATTATCCTCCGCTGGGACTGTTGAAAACGCTGATACAGGGTAATTTTCAGATTTCTTACCCTAATATTGACATTGTTTAAGATATTATTATTGTGAAATTAAGGGCGGAAAATTATATATTGCCTAGGGGCGGCGAATATACAAATCTGCCACTGGGCAACTATACAATGTATAAATCCAGTAAGTGTTGTTTTGAGTTAACAGAAACACTTGAACAGAGGAAATTTGAAAATTTTGTGAGCTGCAAACGCACGTTGCCAAAAATAAATTATATTTACGTAAGTAAGTGCCTAAAAACAATACAGCTTTGCGCTGCAGAGCAAAATAAAATTCGGTTATAAATTTTGCTAAAAAAAACAGTCATCCGTTGAGAACAGAAACTGCAGTTTTTTTACTGTAAAGGATTTGAAAGCGAAAATAATTTTGTAGTACACACACTCACCATTAAATCGAGCTGATAATAATTTTGTCACTTAAACAACTTTAATACCAAATACCTACACCTCTAATTGTCGTTAAAATCGCTTAACTGTCGAATAATTAACTTAAACATTCAGTATAGCAAAATACTATTTACTACAACACTATTATGGTGGTAGCATTTGACAATTAAATCAATTGCGTTCTTCACTTTCCATGTTTAAAAATCAAATCTATTGATTATTCCTTAGCTTCAGCTGCTCATATTTACTGCTGCCTACTTATATATTCAGCATAGCAAAATGTCTTTACTTACAACACTACTATGGTATTAGCCTTTCACAATTAATTAAATTGCTTTCTTCACTTTCCGAAAATAATTTTGTAGTACACTCACTCACCACTAAGTCGAGCTGATAATAACTTTGTCACTTAAACAAATTTAATACCAAATATCTAAATATATAATGTAGCGGATCTTATGAAATTAATGATTACCGTACACCTTTAGTTGTCGTTCGAATCGCTTAACTGTTCTTAAATATTCAGTATATCAAAATACTGTTTGATACAATACTACTATGGTGGTAGCATTTCACAATTAAATCAATTGCGTTCTTCACTTTCCGTTTTTAAAAACCAAATTTATTCATTATTCCTTAGCTTGGGCTGCTCATATTTACTGTTGCCTTCTACATATGTATGCAGTATATGCTTGAGAATTACTGTGTACATGTAAATGGGCAGTTTTCTTTTTTATCTGCGTGCCTTGCTATTATTGTTGTTCAGCGTTTATTACTAGCCGCATAGTTACGTATCGAAACTGCTAACATTCGCCGCGATTTGTTAAAAAAAAAGAGATTTTAAACCGAGTTTCTCTTTCAACTTGCGTTGTGCTCCTTTTAATTTTTCCTACAAATTGAGGAGACGGTACCTATATGTTTATTTTTTTTTCAACTCCAACTCAATGGATCCTGCAGGGCAAATGAGTTTTCACTCAGAAGATTTTGATGGAAGAAACACAGTCGGAGTACTTGCCAAATTTTTACAGAAGACGACCTCTTTTAGAAAATTTTATTCTAATTGAAAAAACTTGTTTCTGAAATTTCTGCGCTCAAGCTGCCTCGAGGCACTGTGTCTCGGTGCAGTTCTTAACACTATGTCTTTGCCACCAGATCTATGCGTGGAATGTGCAGAATGGCACACACTTCAGTTGTAGGAGTTATTTTCAGGGCTCACGATATGCTTGGTATTAGCCTGCCCGCTCAATCCAATTTTTTGGGGTGGTTGCTTTTTGTGTGGCTGTGCACCAAACAAAGATAGTATAGAATAGGTTTTACCATTACTGTAAGTACCCAACCGAGAGAGAGGACCGATAAACACCGCGTAAATCGCAGCATTCTCGTACAATCTTAAAGTGCCGTCCAGGTGTTCTTCTCCACTTAGCTTCCATGACAACTTTCTTTCATGTAAAGCATGCCAAGCAGAGGATTATGCACTACCAACACAGCTTCTACTGATTCCACGCATTAAAAAAATTTTAGTTCTTCTAAAAATAATAGAGGATCTATTTGCAGTACATAGATCTGAATTTTTAAATTGAATAACAGTGTGATATTAATTCATTGGAAGCCTAATAATTTTTGTAAAATTTTTTAAGCATAACAAAGAAAACATCGCTCAAATATCAGAATTTTTTTTGAGATTTCCAAGTAATTTTCTCTTTTAGTTAACATTAAAAAGCTTACTTCTGGTGTTATCCATTGTATGTAGTATGATACTTAACAAATTATATTTAAAAAAGAATGAAAGAAAATTGTAACGCTTCCTTTATGAAAATGGAACATAGCGCCAAATGCGTATGCCAACACAGACATATTGTGTTGATGAATTTTGATTTCGAAATTTGAACAATGCTTTTGTTGTAGTTGATGATGTAGCAATGAGGACACTCTCCGAAGATATTGGGGCATTTTATCGATATTGGTAGTAGTTTGCCTGAATCAGATCCAGTACATAGCATTAATGAGCAACATTAAGGTCCAATTAAGGTAAGGTACAGACCCTACCATTTCGGAAACGATAAAATATGATCACAGTGAACCTTCTTCGCCATCCCTCCTCCTTTACCCTTGCTCCATGGAACTTAGCGTCACCACGGGTAGTAGAGTAGGTGAAGTTGAAACAACTGGGTTTGAAGAAACAAAAAAAAAAGAAGAAGCTATAAGTTTTCACGACTGGCATACTGTAATAGTTCATTTGAAGCAATACTGTTCAGCCTCTAAAATATTTCAAACATCAAGTTTAACTTGTCCATTCCAGGAGCTTTTTTTGTTGTGTTTCCTTTTTTTTTTTGTAAAAAAAATATTTTACTCTTATAAGTATTGGAAAAAAGAGATATCCTAAAACCACCCGGAAGTTGGCGGTTAGTCCAAATAATCGGTGATAGTTTCCATATCTATCCTGCTGTTACTTAATTCTCGCCCGCTCACGTTTTTAACGCGTCATCCAATATGTTATGTTCTCGCGGATGAAGGAAACAGTTATTAGCTGTAAATACTCCAAATTACTGGATTAATATTTGGAAAACCTTCGTTAGTCGTTAGATTTTTAAAATTTTTTTTTTTTTTAAAAAAGCTCCTGGAAGACAAGAAACTTGATGTTTTGAAATATTTTAGAGGCTGAACAGTATTGCTTCAAATGAACTATAACAGTATGCCAGTCGTAGAACTTATAACTTCTACAATCCTGTTGTCAACCTCACCTACCCGTGGTCGACCCTAAGTTCCATGGAGCAAGGGTAAAGGAGGAGGGATGGCGAGAAGGTTCACTGTGATCATATTACGTTTCGAAATGGCAGGGTCTGTACCTTACCTTAATTGGACCTTAATGTTGCTCATTAATGCTACGTACCGGATCTGGTTCAGGCAAACTACTTAGCAATCGATAAAACGCCCCAATATCTTCGGGGAGTGTCCTCATTGCTACATCATCAACTACAACAAAGCAATTGTTCAAATTTCAAATCAGAAATTCATCAACACAATATGTCTGTGTTGGCATACGCATTTGGCGCTATGTTCCATTTACATAAAGGAAGCGTTACAATTTTCTTTCATCTTTTTTAAATATAATTTGTTAAGATCATATTGCATACAATGGATAACACCAGTAGTAAGCTTTTAATGTTAACAAAAGAGAAAATTACTTGGAAATCTCGAAAAAAATTCTTGATATTTGAGCGATGTTTTCTTCGTTATGCTTAAAAAAATTTAACAAAAATTATTAGGCTTCCAATGAATAAATTCACACTGTTATTCAATTTAAAAATTCAGATCTATGTACTGCAAATAGATCCTCTATTATTTTTTAGAAAACTAAAATTTTTTTAATGCGTGGAATCAGTAGAAGCTGTGTTTGGTAGTGCATAATCTCTGCTTGGCATGCTTTACATGAAAGAAAGTTGTCATGGAAGCTAAGTGGAGAAGAACCCCTGGACGGCACTTTAAGATTGTACGAGAATGCTGCGATTTACGCGGTGTTTATCGCCTCTCTCTCGGTTGTTGCGTATTTAGAGTTATGGTAAAACCTATCCTATACTATGAAGTCTGTTTGATGGACAGCCACACAAAAAGGAACTACATGAAAAAATAGATGGGGTGGGTAGGCTAATACCATAGCATATCGTGAGCCCTGAAAATAAGCCCTACAACTGGAAGGTGTGTGCCATTCTGCACATTCCACGCATAGATTGGTGGCAAAGACATAGTGTTAAGAAACCGCCACCGAACGACACAGTGATCGAGGCAGCTGAGACGCAGAAATTCAGAAACAAGTTTTTCAAATTAGAATAAATTTCTAAAAGATGTGTCTTCTGTAAAAATTTGCAAGTACTCCGACTGTGTTCCTTCATCCAAAATTTCTGAGTGAAAACTCAATTGCCCTGCAGGACTCCATGAGTTGGAGTGAAAAAAAAAAAAACATATAGGTACGTCTCCTCAAAATTTGTAGGAGAAACGAAAAATTAATCTAAAAGGAAGCACAACGCAATTTGACAGTTGAAGAGAAGCTCGGTTTAAAATCTCTTTGTTTTTTTAACAAATCGTATCGGCGAGAATGTAGCAGTTTCGATAACGTAACTATGCGGCTAGTAATAAACGCTGAACAACAATATAGCAAGGCACGCCAGATAGAGAAAGAAAAAACCTTGCCATTTCATTTACATGTACACAGTAATTCTCAAGCATAAAATGCATACATATGTGAAGGCAAACAGTATAAATATGAGCAGCCCAAGCTAAAAAGATAATGAATATAAATTAATAATAATAAATTTGCGTTTTTTAAAAACGGGAAAGTCGAAGAAGAAGAAAAGAAAGAGAAGAAAAAAAGCGAAAGAACGGCAATTGTTGATGATTGATAAATTGATTTTTAATTGTGACAATGCTTTTACACCCATAGTAGTAGTTGTAATCCTAATTTCAAAACAGTGTATTTGATTTATATACTGAATATTAAGAAAAGAATAAGAACAGGTTAAGCGAATTTCGAAAAACAAACGAAAAAAAAACGACAAACTAAATAAGGTTTTGCTGTACGGTAATCCTTAATTTAATTAAGATCCGCTACATTATATATTTAGATATTTTGGTATTAATAAATTTGTTCTATTTAAGTATTTTTTTTTTTTTAAGGACAAAAGTTATTTTCAAGCTCTCGGACTTTTAGTGGTGAGTGAGTTGAGTGTGTTTTGAAGTGTGAGTGTATGTTGTACTAAAAAATTATTTTCGGGAAAAGAGAAAGTGAAGAAAGGAAAAGGGAAGGAAAGCAAAAAAATTTAATAATTGGTGTGAAAGGCTAATCCCATTCATAGTAGTGTTTTGTAAGAGGTAAAGACCAATTTGCTATGCTGAATATATAAGTATGGCAGGCAGAGCAGTAAGTAAATATGAGCAGCTGAAGCTTAAGGAAATAAAATAAATAATCAATTAGATTTGATTTGTAAACATTGGGGAAAAGTGAAGAACGAAAAGAACGCAATTGATTTTTTTTAATTGTTCATAAGTCCAAATGTTTGCTACCACCATAATAGTGTTTTTTTTTTTTTTTTTTTGTAAGTAAATAGTATTTTGCTTTTACTTTTATACTATACGAATGTTTTTTTTTTTTTTTTTTTTAAGTTAATTATTATTCGACAGCAGGTAAGCGATTTTAACGACAAATTAGAGGTGTAGGGGTATTGTATTTAATTAAAGTTTCTTGTTTTTTTTTTTTTTTATTTTTTGTTTTTTTTAAGTGACCAAAAATTTTTATCAGCTTCGAGTAAGGGTGAGTGTGAGAGTTGTGGTGTACTACACAAAAATATTTTCGCTTTCAAATCCTTTACAGTAAAAAACTTGCAGTTAATTAAGCAGTTTCTTTTTCTCAACGGATGAATGACTGTTTTTTTTTTTTTTTTTAGCCAAATTTATAACCGCCGAACCGGAGAATTTTTTTTTGACGAAAGAATTTTTTAATTTTGCTGCTGCCAGAGCCCCAGCGGCCAAAAAGGCTAAGGCCAGCCAAAGCAGAACAAAAACTCTGCGTTCTGTTTGATTAAAGAAGATAAGCATTGGCTTTGTTCTGGTTGAGCTGTTGGTAGATTTTTTTGGATGCTTGTGTTTATTATTGATATTGTTAGTTATGCTGAGGATAAGCTTTGTTATTGTGATTTAGGGCTGGGGCCTGTTTTTTTGTTGTAGTGGTAGGAGGCTGTTGGCAAAGGAGATAGAGAGTAGGAAATAAGATGCGTTTGTGGAGTGTCTGATGTTATGTGACTGCTATGTTGGGCTGTGACAGCCGCGCCAAAGGGGATTCTTGAATCACAATGTTTATGTCGAACCCTTTTTGCTATGAGTTCTTTTTTGCTTACCTAGAGTTTCTTGTTCTTCGTTGTTTCTTAATTACCTTGTTTTTTTTGCTCCTTTTTCCTTTTTTTCTTTCTTTTTTTTTTTTTTTCTGTTTTTGTTATTTTCAGCTTATGACTTTGATTACTTATCTTAGTCCGCATCTATATGTTAGGCCTTGTCTTTCTCTTTTTCGTGTTTTTATTATGTTTTTTATAGCTTAATAAAATTTATCTCATTGCTTTTACTCTTTTTTCTTCCTTTTTTTAAATATTCTGTTTTTCGTTTCTCTCTTTTGCCGTTTTTTTTGCTCAGAAATCCTCAGTCGCATCTCACCACATAATTTATCATCCCTGGCATATCGCATTCCTGCCCCCTATTTACCTTTCGTCAACTTATTTTCCGTCAATTGTGTTAAGAAGCCCTTTGTCTATTAAAATAGCCACCCCTATTTTTACCGCATAGTCCCCTTACAAGCATGTCCTCGGCGGCCTTTTCTGCGCTCCCTCAATCAAGCTTTACCGCGCCCGGCCGTTTTACATTTTTATTTTTCTAGCCGCAAATTAGTTATGCTTTAGTCTTTTGCTCCTTGTTTTTCTTGGTCATCTGTTTTTTATGGCATTTTTTTTGTTTGCATTCTTTTACTTGTGACCGTAAATATCATCTTTATTTGTTTTGTTTGTGCAACGTTTTTGCGTTTTTGCTTAGCTCATCAAACTAATTTTCTCAAATTTCCATGTCTCGTTTTCAAGTTGTTTCTAGGTTATAACTCTCAAAAAACAACAATTTACTGTAGTTTTATACAATTTGTATATGTTGCCCTTCTAGTGGCAGTAAGAAAATTTATAGATATGTAATATTTCGCCACCCCTAGAGCACATAATATTAAAATAATTTTCCCGCCCACCCTTAACATTACTCACAATGAAACAAATATCTCTCTTAAATCAAATCGGTTCAAATATTTAAGGGTTAAGATATATCTGGGGCAGAAATATATTACCCTTGTTATTGTTTATCAGCGTTTTTTTCACCGTCCCAGCGTG
>JARSSU010009463.1:0-15828 GCA_029619165.1 Eurosta solidaginis | reverse complement strand
CCCATGTTGATAACTAGGCATACTTCTAAAATCTCAAGAGTTGCTTCGAAACAGTGGCTCAACTCGATAATCATAGCGTACTCAGGAAAAAAGGTAATTTTTATAAAGTAAAAAAATAGCCATACTTCAGTTTGAAAATTGAATTCCACTTGTGGTCTCTAACTGTACTCAATGTAAGCTTCTTACTACAGCATTTTCACAGAAATAAAAATTAATTACCTTCATTATCATTACTACTAGCAATCAGTTGTTTATTTCTAACAATAAATAGCTATTTGCTTTGTTGTACCGCCTTGGAGATTTTTTGTCAACTTCACTCAACTCGATATCCAATGTAGGATATCAACTGGAGAAACGTGTTGAATATTAATTTGGGAGCTGTACATTTCTCAAAATCTCTAAAGGTTGGATAATGATTTGAAAGTGCTAATGCGTTGGAGATTAACTCGATAACTATCTGATTTTAAGAATAACTAGATAATGATGTAGGATATCACCTCCGGAACTAGATATACATTTCGCTGGAGAAATATTTTTTCCATGTTTTTGGGTAAACAAAATCCAGCTGTTTCCGAATCTACAAACTTTCTTGTTAATGTTGCCGTAAGAAGCCTACGCAAGGCGCCTTAAACTGTGACTGAAAACGCTCAGTAGTTTAACTGGAGTTTAGATTTAACTATAGTTTAAGCAAACTTACTTTAAGCTTAGTTTAAGGTTTTCAGTAACCCGGCTAAGTGGTACGCGTGAAACTACAAAATCCCCGCCTATGTAGTGATGACTTCACTCTCTGATTTCAGGCAAGTATGTAGATCTTTTCAAAATGCTGTAATACTGCTTTCATGTAGAACTATCATCCAATTTGTTGCTTAACGTGATTTGTATATTTAACAAAGAAAATAAAGAATCTCATTTTAGCTTGTGCAGGTGGGACAAGTTCATTGGAGCCATAATCTATACATATAGTAAAATTATAATAGGGCCGATGTCTGTACATTGGAGATATTTCAAAAATTGAGAGCAGAAGTTAATATTGACTCCCTGAAGTCAAATCAGCATTTTTTAAATATTTGTCTGCCTGTCTGATGTTTGTAACCTCATCACTCAGAATCATTGCATATTTGAGTACAACTTTCACTATTGCACCAGCTGAAGTCAAGCTTCAAATTTAGGATACATTTCATACCTCTTACAAAAAATTGCACAATTTGTGTGGTTATGTTAATGATTTTAATTATGTATGATATTAGGCCGGGTCAATTTTGGGGAGGCAGAAAAAATCGCCCATTGCTCTGTGAAAATCGTATTCTAGGGATCAAAATAAGAAACTTTGCCGAAGGAACCATACCTCTAAAACTGATGTCTGATGTCCCCCTTTGGGTCGTAGGGGCAAATTTGAAAAATCCCACTTTGAAATGTCTATGTTTTTTTCTTTTGGAGTTTATTTTTCTCTTTAGAAATTTATTTAGTCAGAACATATATAAATGAAAAAATGAATTTAACTTAGTAATAGAAAAGAAATTAAAAAAATTATTAGAAATTAGCGTTTTTAAACCCCCTTTTAAAACCAAGGCATCACTGTGATGCATTTGCATGTCGTAAAATTGCTTGTGTTTTTTTTAAGCCACCACAAGACACAGCAGGTAGAATTGAAATTGCCTCTACCCAAAAGTTCGACCCAAAGGGGGGGACATCAGAATTCGTTTTAGAAGTATGGTTCCTTCGGCAAAGTTTCTTATTTTGATCACTAGAATACGATTTTCATAGAGCAATGAGCGATTTTTAAATCGACCCGCCCTAATGAATATCATTAAAATTAATTCATACAAAGAAAACTGTATCGTAATAAAAAATTTCATTGGTCAAAATAAAACGTGTATGAAACTTTTCTTAGAAATCGTTTTCTTAATCACCGGTATCTCCTGCTTATATGTATGACTTTGCCTTTTCTATTTGATATGGCTTAAATAAATTTTAGCAGTTTTCCAATAGAGTGCTATACGATCCGAATCCTTCATTTCTGCCAAAATTGGTCCATGTTTTGAAATAAAAGAACGCCAATCTTTTCCCAAGATCACCACAAAAGTCCTCAATCGGGTTGAGGTCAGAGGATCACCTTGGCCATTGCATACGTGTGACGGTTCCATTTCTGAACCACTCAGATACTAACTTAAGGGTATGTTTGTATCATTAACTTTATGATAACTCAATCTATGCAGGACGTAGGTCTCCGCATATTGCAGCATAACATTTACATAATATCCCTGTACGCCACTCTCAACATACAAAAAGGACAGGACATCAGCATTGGTTCGAGCCCATTCAAGAAAAAAAATGGCGTAATATTTTATTTAGTGGCGAAGTGAAGATTAATTTGTGTGGAAATTCTTCCAAATATACAGTATATGGCCCGAAGAACAAATCTTTTTCTTTCCGATACACCAAAAAGGCAATGAGGCATGGAGGGAAAGTTAGTGGTCGAGAGATGTTTCTCATGGTAAGGTTTTGGCCCTTTCTTTTGGATTAAGGACACAATGACCTCTGAGAAGCTTGTTCGCTTTCGTGTTCGTCTGACTTCAGTAAAAATATGGTTTATGGTCTTTTAGAAGGGTCCTAAAGCCAATTGACCCGATGGCCACTTTCAATGGCCAATTAATCTTATGACCTATTCAAATGGCCATATTCAATTGGCCCTACGACCTTTTTCAAGTGGTCATAAGATTAACTGATCTTATGTCGGTTGATCTTATGTCACCCCACCAATAAATTATGCATTGTCATCGGTATTTGATACGTGTGCAAAGCTTCATAACGTCAATTGAGTGTATGTCCCTTGAGCTTATGTCACCTCATAATATGTTACGTGTTAGCCGTCAAATTGATTTATTAATAAGTTATGTTTTTGTTTTTGTTGTTGTAATGATAAGGACACTCCCGGAAGGCTTTGGGGAGTGTTACCGATGTTGATGATTCTTTGCCAGATGCAGATCCGGTACGCTCTGGTAGCAATCACCATTAAGGTACTAGCCCGACCATATGGGGAACACATGAAACCATCTACGCCCTAATTCCCTCCCACCCCTAGATTCATAAGGAGCTTGGGTCGCCAGAGCAACATCTGTTAAGGAAACATCCCTCTAGGCCCCCTAATCCGCTGAGGGGTACTGTCACATGGTTAGTTGTTGGTTTTGTAACATTGTGATAACTTACCACATTGAATGGTAGAAATATTATTAGAAATTGCACTTATTGATTTGCTGACATTATTAACAAAGTTCAACTATTTTGTCTGACATGATTTATTGGCATAAAAACACACAGGTAGAGATTTTAGGGTGGCGGTCAAAGTTGTATATACATTTTGTCAAGAGCTAAATGTAAGCCGCAAGTTTAAGTTGGCTGATCACTGCAGCGTCTTCCAAGCGGAAGTTGCCGCCATTAAGGACGAGGTGGACGAAATGCTATCCCGGTCTACTACGGTTTGGAAATTCAGCATCGACTCTGAGAGATAAGCTGCTATCAAAGCGTTGAGTTCAACATAGGTGCTATCGAGGAGAGTATGGGAGTGCCTGACCTCGCTTGCGATTCCATTGAACTATTTTATGATTAATATTATTTGGTTTCCGGTCCATAGTGATATCGCGGGAAAACTGTCTAGCGGATCTCCTACCCCGTATCCGCAAAATTGAACCGGATAAAGATGGCTGTAGGGATTTCGGGATTATGCTGGCCACCTGTGGTTTGTGCCTGCATAAATGGGCCTCGAGTCAGCTTAGCAAGATCCATCTTGCCAGAAGTGGATGGCAGGAGACCTATCGAAATTATTGGTTTCACTTAGGCTCGTCTATCAATGGTTATTGCGGTTTCGGCAGGGCACTGTCCAATGTAAATTCATGCGATACATCTCAATATAATGGAATCCCATACTGCTACAGCTGTACGGAAGATGATAAGGTGAAATCAACGAGTCACTTTATGCCTCTACTGCCAGATTTTGCAAGTACTAGAAGAGAGTATTTCGGTTGCGACTTACTTGGATCTCCGGAGTTTTTATCCAAAATCGATATCGGTCTCATTCAAAACTATATCGTAGCAACGCAACCATTCTCTAAGTAATTATAGGCTACGTCACCGTTGTCCAAGTGAGCTTCTCCTTGCTCTTAAACTCAAACCGCTAAGATTTACCAAATTCTTCACAACCTCGTCCTTCCTTGATTTCATTTTTAAATTTCAATATTCCTTAAGATAATCCGAAAATTTTAATTTACTTTTGGTCAAAGCATTTTTTTCCAAAACTAAAATGTGATAGTAAACTTGAATGAAAAAAGCAAGACGTGACCGAATTTCATAACGTAAGCGGAGTGTATAAGAATACTTGGAGCACAATGATAATAATAATTTCGTAAGCATCCTGTCTGTCTTATGTGAGACAGACAAGCGCCTTCTCGTGCAACATTTCCACTCGCCTGCCACTTGATCCAAGTTTATATACATTCGAATGCTTAAGTACTCATTACAATACAACCATACAAATTTACAATTCCTTTTTAGTTCCCTCAACTCACAATATATACACTGCCAATGAACGTATATCTCATGTGATTGACATGGGAAATATTTGGAAAACTAACAGAAATTGTCTGCTAAAGTGGGAGCTGTGCAACACCTACTTCACAAACACAAAATTTACGTAGGTGTATGTCGTTATAAATGTACAATCCTTATGCAAAATCTAACTAATAGAGCTTGATTGATTACCAACTAATAGACGAATCGACAGAGCCATGCATATTCGGCTAGGCATGGTTCAGCCGACACCTTCTTCGACACTGACAATTTTGATACATAAAATTCAATGCTCACGAGTCCCTCGATTCCTGTATACCATAACAACACATTATTAAAAAGGTAGCCAAGATTTTCGTATCAATGTTACCGTGTTCTGAAATAAATATTATTACTTTTAGGCCATACTTTTAGATATAGTACAGAGGTTATCGTCCAAGGGAGGAATGGGAGGAAGGTTTAGGAAGTAGTAGGGACATTGCAATTTCACATACGGCTCGAAAATTAATAATGGAACTGGAGCTGGAATTTGCTGAAATCATCAGCTGGTAATATAATTGTACCAACTTCCTGGCTCATGCAGTGTCATCCAGGTGGAGGCCTCATGCCATAGAGAGAACAACCAGACTGCTCCCGGATAGTACAGTTGCAAACAACGATGCAACGATATTGTGAATAGCAAGGCCGCTACAAAGGCATGATAAAATCAAATATTGTGCGGAGATGTTCACGCTGGCTGGCGTTCATAAGGCATCTAAATGTCTTCCTTTTCTGGGTCTCTGGGCACAGCGATATTGAATGAATAGCAGACGAGTTAGCCAGGACGATCACCACTGGATCATCTCCTAATAAAAATCGAGTTTAGGGGCAACGAACTGAGTGTAGACTAACCGGAATGATTGCGTGGTCTTGAGGTGCTTATGACCATATTTGTACGGGAAAGAAACTAGCTGCTTTTTAAGGCTAAACAAACCTGAAGTAAGAATACTTATGGTTGTCATCACAGATCATTGCGCTATTGCATCATTGCTCCGAAGGTGATGCATACCAACATGCTCTCTCGGCAGAAAAAAATGTGAGGATGAGGAGGGAGAGGAAAAAGGCATCACTTTCTTTGCCGATGTACACCACTGACAACAAATCTACTCAGATTTCTGGGCGCAACCGTTTTTTCGGCAGTCTGCCAGAGGTTGAAAAGATGGATCGTTCTACTTAAGTTCATCAGAGAAAGTGTTTTCTTTGAGGACCACTAGGAAGTAAGCTGATTGAACGAATGTACCACCAACCGGCAATCTATGAGGGCACGTAAAATCGACAAAAATTTCTCTGAGTGGTAGTGTGAGATTTTCTCATGTATTCTCTCTTTATCGCACCAAACCTAACCCAATCTTTAGGTAATAAAAGTTGTAGTTAAACAATTTTTTTAAATAAGAGAATATTTGTTATCCTTGTGAAAACTGCACAATTTCCAGTTGAGAAATTGTCATATGGAGTTGAGAATAATTTCTTGTAAATGAGAAAGATTTAGTTGGAAATTAGATTAGTCAATTGTAAATTAAAAATTGTGAAAGGCAATGTATGATTCCCCATTTAGAATTGCTTTATTTCATTACAAATTGATGACTTCGCATTTACAATTGACTACGTTCATTTGACAAGTTTCATTTACAACTGACTATTGTCAATTATAGTTGATGCTTTCAAAATTAAATTTTACGCTTTCTCATTTACAATTGCTTGTTCTCATATCGAAATTACGCTGTCGAATTAACAATTTAACATTTTCGTTTCCACCTGACGCTTTTCCATTTTCAATTGACTATTCTCATTTACAAATGACTCTTCCCAATTTCAGTTGACGATTCCGAACTGCCTTTTGACGCCTTCTCATTAAAATTGCCTTTTTTGATGTCGAATTGACGTTTTAGGGCTTACAAAGTCTTATTTTCACATGACGCTTTCGCATTTTCATTTGACGCTTTCTCATTTGGCAAGTGACTGTTCTCAGTCGCTTTACCTGTCAAAATTCCTTATTTACAACAGGAAATGGTTTAGTGTATTTGTGTGGTGAATGGTGGACGTCTTAATGTTTCCCACTTCTGAGCATTGTGAATGATAACAAAGTGTGATATCTTCTGCATAGACGTCAAAATTCCAAAGTGATTGGATCACCTGATATTGTAATTGACTATCGCTGTCTCATTCTTTATCTCTTTCTATCACCCGCTGAAGATAGGCGGCCGCCATATTGAACCCCTGTTTAAAAACGCTAAAGTAGCCATATTGAACATCTGTCAGGCAGTTGACAGATAAGATATCACACTTATTATCATCACAATGCTTCTGAGAAAGTGAGCTTGCTGTTAGTCTTCATCGTCATCATTAATTGGCGTTTAACGCCCCTCAGCCAAGTGATTTTGGCAGTTTCATAAGAAGTCACGGCCAGCTATTCTTGTTGCGATAACTAACGCCAAATTCAAAGCACTAAGGAAGGTTGAGTCCACCCCCACCTGCCCCTCTCAACTTTGTGTAGGTCTCCCCTTTCCTCTGCTTCGCAAACTGCGGTGTCATCTGGAATACTTTCTTTTATTCCGCTGCGCTACTTCATAACTGCGTACAGCTCATACAGCTCATCATTTTACCTCCCAAGCTACTTTTTTGGCTACTTTATCCAATCCACGTTGGGCGTTGGCTCATCATCATTATAAGCCTCTACTTGTTGGGTCTCTATTCCTTTAGGGCTAAATATGTATTTTGCCCATAATTCAAAAATTTAAAACTGTTAACACGCAAGGTCGCATTTGCCGGTCAATAGCGACCTCACATAGACTGCATGCGTCCAACAAGGTACTCGTAGGTAAGCTAACGTTTTGCGCTTTTTAAAAATTGAATGTTCCTGAAGTCGAGGAAATTAAATAAGAAAATATAAAGGAGCTAAAAGTCATATGATAAAGCGGATATTAAAGGGGAAAACCAGCACAAATACATATATAGAGACTAAAGCTTGGTGTAGAAAAAATTAAGCTTTACAAAAATCGCAAGTAGTCCTTAAGGAATAAAGAGTGCTCCAAACTATCCACAATTCATATAAACAAATAATCCAATTAACACTGCAATCTCAGGATAGAGGACCACTTTTTACTACTTACTTCATGGTACTTAACCGTTTAAACGGTTATGGTAGTCCAACACGGCGCGCGCTAATCGCTCGTCGTATGCTAACTGCTCCAATTGGCAACATTAAGGGAAGCTAAATCGCTTTCCACCGCAAAGAAAATCGCACAATAATTTCGAACGACTCGGAGAGGTCCATTTCCGATTTGAATGAGCTGAAGGTAGTGCGGGAGAGGCCAAACACAGCAACATATAATAATAATAATACCCAACGGATTAATACCCTCCAAAGCCCGCCCAACCGACGCGAGGGCGCATCCGCATGACGCGCGGATTTGTTTTTGCCGAGTTGTTGATAGGCGGAGGTTTGTTAAGCGTTGAGATCTAAAACTGCTCAGCTACAGAATAAAAGTCATCAGCTGAGTATTATAAATAACAGTTAGAAATTATGCATATACTACATGTTAAGTAAGTGAACTTTTTAGTACGTAAAATTTTTATATTTTATTGTGTTTTTGTACGAGTCAAGATAGGATAGGACAGTTTTTCGTTATGGTAAAAGGTGAATCCGTTATATCAATGAACTAGAATGAGTGTTAAAATCATGACACAAACACCGAAAAGATTCATTTATTCGAAACTAGTTCTACGCTACCTCAAAGATAGAGGTTTTGTTTGTAATGTCTTGACACTCATGATGGGACGTTAAAGTTTACTTTCGTTTAAGAGATTGGGCTGATCAATCCATTCAGTTATTTAGCCATAAATATTACTCCTAGCATTTCTCTACGACTTGCAAGAGTTGGGAGATTGATAGGGTTCAACCGACTAGTATAAGGGGAAGATTATACGCAGAGTCCCACTGAAAATTTCTAAAGAAATGTGAAATTGCTTTTGTACGATTCAAGTATATCTGCCATGAACTCGATATTTAGGATTCCAGACTATTGATCCGTATTCTAGTATCGGTCTAACTAAAGTGGTGAAAGTGCTTTAGTTACATAAGTCGCTAAATTCTCTGGATCACTGTTTCACGAATGACACCTCTAGACTTATTGACAGTACCATTAGTATGAAGATTGAAACTAAGTTTAGTAGCTATCGTGACTCCAAGGCCCAAAAATAGTTTAACTGATAGAAGGCAAGAGTTATTAATGACATGAAGAGGCTGCTGGCTAAGATCGCCGAGAGTAGGGACATGGATTTACGCTTTATTGAGGTTAAGACGCATGAATTCACGTTGCACCACCAGGTACTAGGCAGGTTTAAATCCGCTTGAAGCAAGGACGTTCTTCGATAGACGCATAGACCTAAAAAGTCTTACATCATCGGCATACGTAAGATTTTGGGAATATTTTATGTGGTACAATATCATTAATACATAGCAAGTAACAGAATGGGACGCTAGATGACTGCCTGTGGGACGCCAGAGGAACATCAGGACATTAGAAAGGGTCTTTTTAAAAGATGTATATGGAACGATTTTCCGTCATCCCTTGTCAAATTTGTTTTTGAGACAAACCGGTTTCGGCGTTGTGCCATCATCAGTGTCGATTTTCGTTCTGATCTGTTGTTGTCATTTGTTCCTGTATTTATAGTTCGTAGGTATATGAGCAGGTATTGTCAAATTGATGCTTGTGTATATTTAGTTATGTGTATGTGCCCGTGTGTTCGTTCAGAACCGAGGGTGGTTTACTATCGATTTGTGTGGCTGACTGGGTAGGTAGAAATCTGTGATTTTAGTCGTTTGACTTCTTTGTCGGTTTTTGTTTTTGGCGTGTTATGTTTTGTGTTTATTTGGTTGTTGTGTGTTTGTCTGTTGTACCTGTGATTAAGTTGTTTCCTGTAAACAAGTTTTTAAAGGCTCGAATATGTGTCAGAAATTGTGTTTATCTGTTCGTTTATTATTCTACCGTCGAATGTTTTCTGTTGTAGATTTCCATTGTTTTCGAGTACGTTGAGACGTCGGCCCTTTCTTGTATGTGAAGAACCCTACTGTTTTATTGATGTTGCTGGGGAACATTCATTCTCGACCATGTGATTCGCGAAGTTAAATCGGGTATATTGTTTGGATTCCGTATTTTTTGTTGTAATCTCTAATATGTTCTCTGGACCTCGTTCTTATTTGCCGTCCTGTTTGTCCTATGTAACTATGCTGGCATCCGCAGGTAAGCTGTATACGCCGTGGCTGCTAAACGGATCCTCTGAGTTAATGTAGTTCTTAGTTTTCGCCCTAGATTGTTCGATGTTTGGAATGCTGTGTTAATGTGTATTTTTTAAGAAGTTTGCCAGAGTTTATATCTGTTGCTTTTCAGTATATGTCATCGTCGGCCAGCTATTATTTTCTTTTCATTATTTCTTTTTTGGTTCCCATTTGTCCTTCCGAGCTATCGACTAGTGCTTTTTTATATCCGTTGTTTGCAGCGATATTATATATGACCTCAAGTTCTCTCTTATATGCCTCTTGTGTAAGCGGTGTTCTCTTCAGTCTATGTAACACGTGCCTTAATGCTGCATTTTTATGATGTTGAGGTGATTGGGGTATTGTGTAGTATTGTGTCGGTGGCCGTTGACTTTCTATATATGTCATAGTACATCTTTTGCTTCTTTATCAATATGTATCGTGAGGTCTAGATAGTTGATCCTCCGTGGTTTTCGTTTCCCATTGTAAATTTTATATTGCCGTTGCTGTTTGTTGAGGTACGTTTATTGAGTATTTTTAAATAACTTTTGCGTTCGACCTCCCAGAGATACGACGAGATCCACTCGTGAGACCAGGGTTGGAACCAATCCGATAAGCTTGTAGATAAGTAAGGAGTGTGCTACTTTATCAAATGCTTGCTTGCTTGGAAATGCAGCTCATTCCGCGTGCTGTCGAGGGTGTCTTCGAATCGACGAAGTGGTTATTTGTGTCAATTCCTTACGGTGGAAAAATTTAAATATTTCGCACAACCCGCTTGACAGGACCTAACATGCGATAATAAGAAAGCTTATTCGCGATAGTTTGCAGGACCTCCCTTCTTGCGGATAGGCAAAGAATACTTAGATTCCAATTCCAGCCTTCACACGTCCACCATATTGGCAAAGAAGCTGATGAATGCTCCTTATCAACTCATTACCGCTGTGAGTTCATCAGCGCCCGCGTCTTGTTAATTTTAATCTGGTTATTGCTATTATGACTTCGTCTAATTGGGCTGGGAGGGACATTAATTCCATCATCATCGATCGCGGGCTCGAGTTCATTATCCTGGGCGGTAGCATTAAGAGAACAGAGCGGTATTCCCTTAATAATCTAAGTACTCTCTGGTCATCGGTTACAAAGTGCCGTTTTCGTTCTTTATAAGTTTGCCCCAGACTGAGAACTTTCGTTTTGTTCGAACTTTTTGTAAATATTGAGGACGTTATTCTGGTCGCTAGCAGCTCAATCTCTTACACTCATGCCTTTCTTACTATGCTCTGAATTCGAAAAGTACGCCAATTTGAGAAGTACCGTACTCTTATCTATTTTAACTTTAAAGTTAGATGCGCTTTGAAAGCGAGTTTTTGGGTTTCTTAAGCTATATTTCTTCATAAGTAAATTTATTTAGTAAACTGCCGATTTGGACATAAGTGGGGTGGACAGCTCCGTCGACCACCGCCTGAGTTATCTCCTGGGGAGAATCGAGGAATATGAGAACAGGGCGATGGACTTGCTATAATCCAAAAGGGTTTACTGCGAAGTCTCAAGGTCCTTATGGCCATGCTTGGATAGGAAAGGCACCAGCTTCCTTCTCAAAATGACAAATCTGCGGTGAGGGTACTTACGGTGTCATCAAAGGTCATTGTGCTATCGCACAATGCTCCGACGGTGGCGAATAGCAACAAGCTCCCTTTGCAGAAGCTGTCAGGATGAGAAGGAAGAGGAGTCGATCTACCACTTTCTATACGATGTCCGGCGCTTCAAAGAAGAAGCTCAGATTTCTGGGCTCACTGTTCTTCGATAGCTGGCAGAGGTTGGGAAGGTGGTCTCGCTTCTTGTTGGTCCATCAGCGAAAGGAAGTGCTTGGTTGAGGGACCACTAGGAGGTAATAGGGTTAAACGAATGTGCCGCCACCCTGCACATACTGAGGGCACTCACAATGGACAAAAAATGTCTCCGAGTGGAAGTGTGGGTAAAACTCACGCACGCCCCCTTAACCTAACCTAACCTAAACTGACTTATCCGCATATCCTTCCTTTAGACGTACCTCGAACTATTCTTATCATCTGTTATGATTCATATTGTTCTCTACCAAATTCTTGATCTACATCCGCACTCCTTGATTATAGCGATTTTATCACGCCCGAACGTTGGGCGCCATTTTATTTCGTATGCAAATTGAGAAGGTTTGTCATTTCGAAAATGATTTGATATACTGCTAATTACTTTAACACTATAAAGCCTTCTTTTAGCGCAATTTCGCGTTTAAAACTATGAACTGGTCCTTTACTACACGACATAGAAGTACTTTGAAGGACTTGAATACCTTAAAATATATACATGGTTCAACAAGTTATGCAGGAAGGAAATGTAGCGCTGATACATCATAAGCGGGGGACGAAAGGGAATTTATGGAAGTGACGTAAGTATAAAAGTGAATATTCATATCCGTGAAAATGGTTCGTTAAAGTTAAGTGCATTTTGCTGTTCGTAGGTAAAACCTGGCACGAGACAATTATCTGTCAGCATTTAATAAAATTACCTACAGGGAAGAAAATCTGAGTAAATATATCTGTGTGTATCAACGTGTGTGTGTGGATATTTTATGTGAACTTAAAAGCTAATTTGACTGGAAATAAGAGGAATATGTATGTAATTTGTTAATTATAAATTGTCATATGTATGCATGCCTTTAGATGCATACATAAGTACTTATGGACATTAGTATAACCTTAACATATAAATGTAAGCGCGATAACCTCCGAAGAGATCTAAGCCGAGCTCTCTTCCAATTTGCGTCGATGCTCCTCTTTATTTCCCTACACATTGGCCGGACGGGACCTACATGTTTATGCCGACTCCGAACGGCATCTGCAAAGCAGATGCAGTTTTCACTGAGAGCTTTTCATGGCAGAAATACACCCGGAATGCTTGCCAACACATGCGCGAGGGCGACCCGCTTAGACAAAATTTGTCTTCTAATTGAACAAATCTTATTTCTAAATTTTGATGTTGCTTGCCCGGGAGTTGAACAGGGATACGGTCGCCTGATGCTAGCGGAGCACGCTACCCACACACACGGTGGACATAGGAATGAGTAAATGATTTCAATGAAGAAAATTCAAATAACGTCAATCTTTCCTCAGTATTGTTTCTGCAAATAAATTAGTTATGATAGTCATAGGGACACTTGCAAAATAGACAAACAATTTCGAAGATATCTGCAGCACTGAAGTAGGCACGTTGAGCACACATCAGCTACGTAAGGATCTCTCCGAGCCACACGAAAGCAAACGAGGCTTCAGATAAGGTGAAGAAAGATGTTCTAATAGTGCAGCGAATCAAACCCAGAGGATTCGCTGGCCAATCATGCCATGCGAATGGACGAAGACGCTCCTGACCAAGAAAGTATTTCAGTCGATAACGCAGTTTGGATGCAGAGAAAGTGGGCATCCACAGAGTTAGGAGAAGAGTGGAGGTGGAGGAAACTCACCTCCCTTGTTTGCTCCCAATTGACGTCAGTTATTGCAAAAAGAGATAGCGGGCGTGACTCATGGCATCGTTAGAGGGCATGCCGTAAAAGTGGTCCTCTGCATGCTTGATACATATTTTCTTTGGTTCCTACGAAAGGCGCTATAGTCCGTTAAGTGTCATAGTGATAGTGGGATAGGAATATTCCCACGCAAGGCATGTTTGACCGTCTGGCGGTCGCTGTGGTGTAGAGGTAGTGTACTAGTATGTTTAACCAAAAGTCTCCGACTTAAGTGACAGCAAAACCAACATCAAGCACACCTTTGAATTGTATTTCTGCCATGAAGGTAAGGTGCCCAAATGTTTAACAGAATACACCACCAATTTGGAGAAGACTTCGGCCGTAACATAGCGGGAGTCTACCGTGCCGTTATTATCGTTATTATCATAAAAATCAAAAACCAGAAGGTGTTGTAGCAAATAATACTGGATTTATATCCCAAAAAAAGCTGCCCACACAAGCAACATTCACCATAACTCGCGGGCTATGTTTTTGCGGTAACAACGACAAGAACAACAACATCTGGTATATAAAAATTTAACAGTGGATGGCGTATTATCATTGACGTGGCTATCAATATGAAATCTCTTCTCCGCCGACTATGCAATAGGGATAGTTTGAATCGATTCGGTGTTTTTCGATTAGACCCCATCGATATTAGAGTATTTTATTATGGTCTAGCAACCGAGGTACAAGGTTTCTAGCGCGGTGAAGGTTAATGACACATAAGAGGCAAGGTCAGACGAAAGAACGTGCTTACGGGAGTCCCTGTCGTGAAGACATACCTCCGGTGTAAAACACAGATCAATGTCCGTTGATCTTCGGGCAAAAAGTGGTACCGAATCGGTGAGCTGGGGTGTTCAAGTCACCAGCCTTGGTTTGGCCGAGGAGGACTATCCATCCTCCTCTTCCATTTTCGGGTAATGGCACCCGGTTGCACGGCACTCCACCGCGAGTTCCGTGCTTGCCTCAGAGTCCCTCTTTCATTGATTTTGATATGTCGATATCTGATTAACAAGTTAACCAGATTGAGATATTGTGGTTTTTGTCGCAATTTAGGAATGTGACCAACCTTTTCTGTTCTGCAGTGTTACAACATGTATAAATACATTGTTAACGACGGAGCTTGGTTTTGCTTAGATTGCTTAAAGGGCCGCACTAAGTTGACAAACAAGTGAGCTTGGCATCCAATTATGCTCCGTCTTAAAACTCCATCACAATTTAAATCAAGGGATGTGACCAACCTTTCGCACACAGAACCGTGAGTACCGAGTGACCGCCTCAACAATGCCCCTCGACATCGCTTGAGGCCACACTACGTTGACAAACAATGTGTGCCATATTGTCTACTATTGGCTTCCATTTTTGCTACTAATTTCGCTCCAATTTCCACTCAATTACGCAACAATTATGCTCCGATTGCCTCCAAATAAACTCCTACCACAATTAAGGGATTTGTCCAACACTTTTCCGCTCACAGACCTGTAATACCGATACCTGCCGCAGCAACATCCTTGCATTGCAGTCCGCCCACTGCAGTGATTTGACAACATCAATCTACCACATATAGGATGTGGCCATCCACACAGCGAAGCCTCCTATTCGATTACGCAGTCTAAGCAGCCTCAAACATCTCAAAAGACGAGATGAGCACCGGCCCACTCGTACAATTATCGATTGTTTTTCGGCTGACGATAGACATGCTTTCCTTCACCCATCTTTCGTCAACTTATTTGCAGCATATTTGTCCACAATTAGGGATGTGACCAACCTATCATCTGCCCACTCAGGTCAATTTCTCAATGAACTGGACTGCCGTGGCAAGCATGAGACCGAATCCCTGGGTCTTAGGTCCCCAGGGAAACAAGTCTACTCAGAGCGTGTGTCATAAGTGAACTCTATTGAACCACAGCCACCGCGATGCTCCCACAAGGGGGCCATCCCAGGACAGGAGGTGAGACCTGAGTACAAAGCATCGTTCGATGCAGTGCACCCAGATCACACTGGCTTCTCCTGCTCCCGCGGTAGCAGTTTTATAAGACCTGCCTAGGGTCCCACAGGGTGATACACCGCGTCCACCCTGCTACCTTTCGAGTAAACACCTACTCATGGATTGGTACCATGGTATTATGGTCGCCTTTACGACCGGTATACTACCGTGGCATATTCTAACCCCTACCCACAGGGGGAAGAGGCAAGGTCAGTATGAAAATCCGGCTAACAGCCACTATTGCCAAAAATGCTACTTTGGTCTGAGTTCGCAATTTAGCAAGTAAAGGTCTCTCTCGCCAAACGAAGGTCATGCTCTACAAGTCTCTTATCGTGCCCGTTGTCGTTTTTGTAGCTGTATCGTGCCCGTCGTGCTATGTGGTGCGGAAGCATAAACAATGACATTGTTCGAAGAGGGGGCCTGGGAATGTTGGATTGAAAAGTTTTTCGT
>JARSSU010009462.1:0-14927 GCA_029619165.1 Eurosta solidaginis | reverse complement strand
CCGTTAGGCTGCTGCATCCGTCACGCCGCTGCTACGACGACCGTTGGCCGTTGCCATCCTACAGCCGTTCAGCCGCTGCATCCGTCACGCCGCTGCTACGACGACCCTTAGCCGTCTGCCATCCTACTGCCGTTAAGCCGCTGCATCCGTCCCCGCCGCTGCTACGACGGCCGTTGGTCGTTCGCCGCCCTACCGCCGTTAAGCTTCTGCATCCGTCACGCCGCTGCCACGACGACCGTTGGCCGCTTGCCATCCTACCGCCGTTAAGCGCTGCTTCTATCCCGCCGCTGCTTCCGTACCGCATTACGAGTCCGTCCGTTACCCGACCGTTCAACCGCCCTACCGAACCCCTCTACTCCAACGACCGTTAGCCGCCGCTCCACCCCTTCGCCATCTTGCGACGGAAAGCTGCTGTCCGCCTAATATCTCCAGCCGTGTGTGCGTGTGTTCGTAACACATAAATATCGTGTATTTATTCAGTAGGGGTTTGTGGGACCTTTACTCGACCCTGGATTGACTGAGCGTTACCCCAGCCTTAAACAAAACCCACCTCATAATATGGAAATGAAAAGAAATAAAACGAAATAATATTAAACTATATGAAATTAAACGGATAAAATGAAATGAAATAGAATAGAATAAATGAAATGATGTGGAAAAGAAACAAAGCAATATCAAACTATATGAAAAGGAACGGAATGATATAAAATGAAATAAAACAAGTAAGGAAGGCTAAGTTCGGGTGTAACCGAACAATTCATACTCAGTTGAGAGCTGTGGAGACAAAGTAAGGGAAAATCACCATGTTGTAAAAAGAACCTAGGTAACCCTGAAATGTGTTTGTATGACATATGTATCAAATGGAAGGTATTAAAGAGTATTTTAAGAGGAAGTGGGCATAGTTCTATAGATGGACGCCATTTAGGGATATCGCCATAAAGGTGGACCAGGCTTGACTCTAGAATTTGTTTGTACGATATGGGTATCAAATGAAATGTGTTAATGATAATTTTTAAAAGGGAGTGGGCCTAAGTTCTATAGGTGGACGCTTTTCGAGATATCGCCATAAAGGTGGACCAGGGGTGACTCTAGAATTTATTTTGTACGATATGGGTATCAAATGAAAGGTATTAACGAGTATTTTAAAAGGGCGTGGGCCTAAGTTCTATAGATGGACGCCTTTTCGAGATATCGCCATAAAGATGGACCAGGGGTGACTCTAGAATTTGTTTGTACGATATGAGTATCAAATGAAAGGTGTTAATGAGTATTTTAAGAGGGCGTAGGGCCTTAGTTCTATATGTGGACGCCTTTTCGAGATATCGCCATAAAGGTGGACCAGGGGTGACTCTAGAATTTGTTTGTACTATATGGGTATCAAATGAAAGGTGTTAATGAGTATTTTGAAAAGGGAGTGGGCCTTAGTTCTATAGGTGGACGCCTTTCGGAATATCGTTATAAAAGTGGACCAGGGTTGACTCTAGAATGCGTTTGTACATATGGGTATCAAACGAAAGGTGTTAATAAGTGATTTTAAAAGGGAGTGGGCCTTAGTTCTATAGGTGGACGCCTTTTCGGATATCGCCATAAAGTGGACCAGGGGTGACTCTAGAATGCGTTTGTACAATATGGGTATCAAATGAAAGGTGTTAATGAGTATTTTAAAAGGGCGTGGGCCTTAGTTCTATAGGTGGACGCCTTTTCGAGATATCGCCATAAAGGTGGACCAGGGGTGACTCTAGAATTTGTTTGTACGATATGGGTATCAAATGAAAGGTGTTAATGAGTATTTTAAAAGGGACGTGGGCCTTAGTTCTATAGGTGGACGCCTTTTCGAGATATCGCCATAAAGGTGGACCAGGGGTGACTCTAGAATTTGTTTGTACGATATGGGTATCAAATGAAAGGTGTTAATGAGTATTTTAAAAGGGAGTGGGCCTTAGTTCTATAGGTGGACGCCTTTTCGAGATATCGCCATAAAGTGGACCAGGGTGACTCTAGAATGCGTTTGTACGATATGGGTATCAAATGAAAGGTGTTAATGAGTATTTTAAAAGGGAGTGGGCCTTAGTTCTATAGGTGGACGCCTTTTCGAGATATCGCCATAAAGGTGGACCAGGGGTGACTCTAGAATGCGTTTGTACAATATGGGTATCAAATGAAAGGTGTTAATGAGTATTTTAAAAGGGAGTGGGCCTTAGTTCTATAGGTGGACGCCTTTTCGAGATATCGCCATAAAGGTGGACCAGGGGTGACTCTAGAATTTGTTTGTACGATATGGGTATCAAATGAAAGGTGTTAATGAGTATTTTAAAAGGAGTGGGCCTTAGTTCTATAGGTGGACGCCTTTTCGAGATATCGCCATAAACGTGGACCAGGGGTGACTCTAGAATGTGTTTGTACGATATGGGTATCAAATTAAAGGTATTAATGAGGGTTTTAAAAGGGAGTGGCCCTTAGTTGTATATGTGAAGGCGTTTTCGAGATATCGACCAAAATGTGGACCAGGGTGATCCAGAACATCATCTGTCGGGTACCGCTAATTTATTTATATATGTAATACCACGAACAGTATTCCTTCCAAGATTCCAAGGGCTTTTGATTTCGCCCTGCAAAACTTTTTCATTTTCTTCTACTTAATATGGTAGGTGTCACACCCATTTTACCAAAGTTTTTTTCTAAAGTTATATTTTGCGTCAATAGACCAATACAATTACCATGTTTCATCCCTTTTTTCGTATTTGGTATATAATTATGGCATTTTTTTCATTTTTCGTAATTTTCGATATCGAAAAAGTGGGCGTGGTCATAGTCGGATTTCGGCCATTTTTTACACCAATACAAAGTGAGTTCAGATAAGTACGTGAACTGAGTTTAGTAAAGATATATCGATTTTTGCTCAAGTTATCGTGTTAACGGCCGAGCGGAAGGACAGACGGTCGACTGTGTATAAAAACTGGGCGTGGCTTCAACCGATTTCGCCCTTTTTCACAGAAAACAGTTATCGTCCTAGAATCTAAGCCTCTACCAAATTTCACAAGGATTGGTAAATTTTTGTTCGACTTATGGCATTAAAAGTATCCTAGACAAATTAAATGAAAAAGGGCGGAGCCACGCCCATTTTGAAATTTTCTTTTATTTTTGTATTTTGTTGCACCATATCATTACTGGAGTTGAATGTTGACATAATTTACTTATATACTGTAAAGATATTAACTTTTCTTTTAAAATTTGAATTAAAAAAAAATTTTTTTTTAAAAGTGGGCGTGGTCGTTCTCCGATTTTGCTAATTTTTATTAAGCAGACATATAGTAATAAGAGTAACGTTCCTGCCAAATTTCATCATGATATCTTCAACGACTGCCAAATTACAGCTTGCAAAACTTCTAAATTACCTTCTTTTAAAAGTGGGCGGTGCCACGCCCATTGTCCAAAATTTTACTATTTTCTATTCTGCGTCATAAGTTCAACTCACCTACCAAGTTTCATCGCTTAATCCGTATTTGGTAATGAATTATCGCACTTTTTCGATTTTTCGAAATTTTCGATATCGAAAAAGTGGGCGTGGTTATAGTCCGATATCGTTCATTTTAAATAGCGATCTGAGATGAGTGCCCAGGAACCTACATACCAAATTTCATCAAGATACCTCAAAATTTACTCAAGTTATCGTGTTAACGGACAGACGGACGGACGGACGGACATGGCTCAATCGAATTTTTTTTCGATACTGATGATTTTGATATATGGAAGTCTATATCTATCTCGATTCCTTTATACCTGTACAACCAACCGTTATCCAATCAAAGTTAATATACTCTGTGAGCTCTGCTCAACTGAGTATAAAAATATAAATCATATGGAAATTAAAAGAAATAAAACGAAATGATATGAAGTGAAACTAAATAAAATAGAATATTATGAAGTGAAACGAAATGAAATTTAACGAAATGCCAGAAATTAATTGAAATTAAATAAGATAATATGAAATAACATGAACTTAAGTGAAATGAAACGAAATGAAATAGATTGAAACGAAAGAAAATGAAATGATATGAAACTATATGAAATGAAACTAAATTAAAATAGATTATTATAAGTGAAACGAAATGAAATGGAATGAAGTGAAAGGGGTTAATTGAAATTCAATAAGATAAAATGAAATTACATGGAATTAAATGAAATGAATCGAAATAAAATGGAATGAAATGAAATAAAATGAAACAAATTTCAATTAAATGGAATGCAATGAAATAAAATATAACAAAATGAGGAAAAATGCAGTGTAGTAAATGAAATGAAATAAGATAACATCAATTATGTGGGATGAAATTAAGGGAAATGAAATGGAATGGAAATGGGAATGAAACGAAATTAATAAATTGAAACGAAATAAAATGAAATGATATGAAACTATATGAAGTGAAACTAAATAAAATAGATTATTAATAGGTGAAACGAAATGAAATGGAATGAAGTGAAAGGAATAATTGAAATTCAATAAGATAAAATGAAATGGCATGGAATTAAATGAAATGAATCGAAATAAAATGGAATGAAATGATGAAACAAGTTTCAATTAAATGGAATGCAAAGAAAAAAAATAGAACAAAATTAGGAAAAATGCAATGTAGTAAATGAAATGATATAGGATAACATCAAATTATTTGGGATGAAATTAGGGAAGTGAAATGAAACAACGGGAAACGATATGGAAATAACATGAAACGAAAGCAAATTAAATGAGACAAAATGAAACGAAATGGGAGCACAATGAAGCGGAATGAAATGAAATAAAACCAAATGAACAAAAAATATAACGAAATGAGATGTACGGATGTATGTATGTATTTTCATTTCGTATCAGCTTGATAAATATTTATGCGTGGTGCCAAGCTAATGCAACATAAGTGGTTAAGAAAGCATAGGTACATCTCTTGAAAAATAGTCTTTGGTAAAAATTTGTAAACATTTATTGGAATTCTTAAACAAAATTAAATTTTTTGGTATATTTGTATGCACATGATAAGGTTCTTGCACTAAGGAGATTTAATTCTTCAATATATTTTTTATGCTAATTTGTACGAGTATTCTGACCGTTAAGACAAAATAACTAAGTATAAAGTTTTAATTTTTTCATGGCAGCCCTAAATGTATTCTTTTAGAACACAGTTACATTTCACAAATTTTCGTATTAAAATTTCTAAATAATTTGTGAAAGCTGTGCTTATATCGAATTAATTTAAAATCAAAAAGTGTTTTTAACAAAAGAAATCGCGTACATTTATCCTGCAAAGGTTTTTAGTGAATACCTACTCAAAAACCAATTGTGTAAAATTTCACTTGATATATAAACGTCTCTTTGTTGTGCATCTATAATACTTCTAAGCCTGCAAGCCACAAATTTCTATAAAGTTAAAAGTGTGTGGGTTGGTGTCTTACTAAATATGCCTCCTACAAGAAAGCGGACACATTTACGCAGAAGAAACCCGATATGCAACGAATCAAATTAACTAACTATCTAATCATACCCAGGAACTTGAAGATCGCAATGAACGTCAAAGAATTCGGAGAAGACAGACCAGTGAAGCGCGACATACGACTAATAATGGAGCAAGTTGAATGGAGCTGCTTTTAATTACGATATGTCAATTGATTACAGTGCATATAAACTGTGTTGTATTGCTATTGGACCTATGAACTCAGTTTGCCAATATTGTAAGGCATTGAAATACAAAAATGAAGCCAATGGATTGTGTTGCGCCAATGGTGAGGGGAAATTGATACCATTGCCTCCAGGAACAGATTCCCTACACTTTTAAAGAATATCAGCACCCCAACGACTGCTTCCAAATGAAATCATTTGGAGCAACAAAAGTAGTTCAGGAAAATTTCATGCCAACCTTTAAAGTTGTAATAGTATACACAGTTTACATATTTTTGCAATACATTCTTTCCTTTATAGATGCAAAGTCAAATATATCACAGAGCCGGTTCTTTGTTACCACTGCCAGATTGCGACCACAAGTTTTTGCAAACTTATTTTATACGCAATTCTCCACAAGAAATCATTGTGCACATAACAATTCAATGAAAAGGTCAATTACAAAACTTATTTCACGAAACAATCAATTATTTTTATTATTTAAAAGTGCAATGGATATGATGTCATCTGATGATCACAAAATTGTTATCAGAGCAGATAAAACTCTCGTGGGCCAACATGTAAGACGTTTTAATGCACCTACTACACTATGCGACAAAATCAACTTTTTTCCTGGGTATTGGACCAAACCAACTTTTTTGAGGAGATTGAGGCTTAAGTATAAAAGTACTATCTTCGTTTCCTAATTTACCCCCCAAAAATAGATATCGGCTTTCGAATTTCGAAATTTAATTTTTTTGTTAACGCGTTCAGCAAATTAAAAAAGTAAACAATGTCGGTGGTGGTCCGCTCTTTCCCTTATTTGAAGAGCTGAATGAGAAATTTAGTACAACAGCAGCTGCTACGCGAAGTCAGAACTTCGAGAAATGAAAAACCTGATATTTCCGAATCTTCGCTGCACATATCAAAAATCTTAGTATGGCTGGAAGGTGGTTAATGGTCTTTATTTTGATATGCATATCTTTAAAAAAAATTTCCAAAACCCTGTTTAAGCGAAAAATGCGTTTTTTACCAAAAATTTATTTAAACCAACACAATTTCTAACTGGTAAAACTATTGAATATTGAATAAATCATAAACTTGTATTAATGTGCTATTTTCAAAACTAAGCACTGCGCCTTTTGAGCTCATAACAGTGCTAATGTCCAAAGTGCTTCCTAACAAATTATGAGGATCATCTATGCCATGATTTAAATGTGTGTAAAAACGACAACTAAACCAGTCCCTACATAAAAATTTTGTACAATTAAATCAAATAAAGCTCGACTACACAGTAGAATTGCATTTAAGCTTGTGTTGATAACCTAAATTTATTAAAGATATATGGACATATTTCAAATGATTTTACATATTGTTTGAAACAAGATTATGTTCTTAATCTACACCGTTAAAGCCTTGGTCACGGTCAATTTCGTTCTCAACCTCGTTCAAGCTTTCCTCAGCAATCTTTAGCCACCAACATATATAAGCTATCATGGCGTTTAGCTTTTTGCCTCCAATGGTATAGCTGTTTGGTGGAAGCGTTCTCCCTGTTCATAGGATTCGGTAGAAAGTTGTATCTCTAACCAGTCGAGATGAGCTTGCATCAAATGCAAGACATATGAACGTGTGCTTTTGAAAACGCTTCCACTAGGTTGTGACATACTATCGAAAATTGCCATCACGCTAATTTCCAAGAACCTTAGTAATAAACAATATTTAACGCACCCCAAGCAATCGCAGCATTAGTATCTTAGGTTGTAATGAAATCTTAGCTTTTTATCATCTTTCTAATGTCCGTACCGTTAAAATACCTAAACATGTATTAAAATATATAAATAAAAGGCATGTGAAAATGTAATTTAAATACGAACCTGCTTCAATTTTGGCGCAAGAAAGTTTAGGAAACATTTGTCTCAGACAAGCTTTGGAGCATCATTGGTAAATTTTTTATGTAGTGGCGGAATCAAGATTTTCTAACGATTTACTAGAGGACTGTTTATGACGTTTGCTTTCCCAACAGTATATTCGTATCGTAGTGGCCAATCTGTTTATTGTATTGTTCTCCGGTATAACGCGTATCCACAAAACAAATAAAGCACATATTCCTTGGCCATCCAGATGGTGGCAGTCCCATGATAGGGGCTACTACTTTCATGTCTGCACATACTCTCCACTGGAATTGCTCGTACAGTATATAATGAGAAGGACATTCAAGTTGTGTATGTTTCAAGCCTGTCTATATTGTATGCTAGTAGGACAGGTGGAATACTTTTGTCTTGTACAGACTGCTTTTAAACTGGCTTTGTTATAATCGACGAAGAGGCGCCAATCGGGTTGAGTATGATTTATACTCATCTCGTGCATCAATCCGGCGATATCAGGGCAATAGGTAAACGAGTTAGCATCATTTACAGTAAAACATTGTTTAATAGATGCCTGCCCGTTACGATAGCCCGACGTTCTTACATCTGATGGCAAGTGGCTTCCATACTTTAAAAATGTGTCAATTCTCGGATTGTCTTTTGATAGGGCGAGTTATCTCACCAGTTCATCTAAATCACGTTGTGTAATGAGCCTCACTAATCCAGTTGATTTAGATGGAACAAATGTCTCATCACATTCGTATGGAATATTCACAGAAGCTGTTTCCAGCGTTGCTTGACAAGGGCTTCTTCTAATAGGTGCGGGAATGTTATAGCTATGTGGTCTTGGCAGTCGCATATACAAACTTTGAATGCACTCTCTTTGCGACATTTTATCCGGTTATCACCAATATCGTAATTTAAACATACATGACAAGTGCTTCTGTTATGTAAGTCCCCGGCATATGCATGAATATGCTCAAGATGCCATGTCATATGTTCGGCATTATGGCACAGCAGATTTATTCATCAAATTACGTGCAATCCACAATGGATAGAAAATAAACCAGCGTTATTCCCTGGCCAATCACCTATTGATTTTCATGACATTACAGCAAGAGTCTTCAGACAAAAACTGAAATCGTTATGTATATTGGGCCAAGTTTTATAATTGTACAATAGTACTTTTTGGAGCTTTCTGGCCGGCTTTCTTTAAAATAAAACAAATGTTTACTTCTTTATTCTACACGTTTCGACGCTTGCATACGCGCAATTATGCTGTGTACATCATCCCGATAATTTACAACTTTCGATATATTTTGTGTATGCGCAGCCCTTCTAACGTCAACCTCTTCTTATTCTGTTCTCCATGTCCAAAATCTTTACATTATCGAAATCAGCTGTGTGCTTGCAACCCGTCAGGTGCTGCGCTAAAGCTGTGGTGTTTTTGTTGTTTTTGCGTCTAACCTGTGTTCATTTACTCTCGTGTTGACCGATCATTTCGTTTGTCCCATCTATACCTTCCCGCAAAATTCCCCCTCTTTTCCTCCACCACATGGTATTTCGTAGATTACATTGTGTAGTTGCTCCTCTTGATTTTGTTTTTGGTTTTCATTTATATTTTTTGGATTGTATGATTTGGTTTGTGTGCATAGCTTATGTTGTTGGCTTTAATCGTTTATGTAATGTGTTGCTGTCAGTTAATTTGGTATGTATGTGACGCCTGTGTATACTTTTCATTGCTTTCTTCATTTAGTGTTGTTGCGTTGTTACTCGTTTTTTGTTTAGTTTTGTTTCTCGCCGTGCCTATTAGACCGTGTATTATTTTATTTGGGTATACATTTTTTTCAAGTATGATCTGAATCGTTTTCTTGTTCTGCTCCATGAACTCCTGGTCACTCAAGGAGTAACTTGTTAATAAAGTTGATTATTGTATTTCTTTTTTTATTCCATGGGTGGTTTGATTGGTAATTGATCATTATAAATGATGCAAAGGCTTTTTTGTACCATTCGTTTTACTTGGTTTCCGATGTTGTGGATTTCCAAGTCCAGAAAAGCTAATTTGTGATGTTTTTCTTTTTATAGTGTAAATTTTAATTTGTTGTGTTGCTCGTTGAAAGTTTTTAGAATTTCGTCTACGTCTCTTGCACTAACAATAGCGAAAATATCATCTACATATTTCGTTATTTATTTATATTTATGTCTTTAGATTTTAGCTCAATGGTACTGTCGTCAATACTTTTGTCGAGGACTATATCTGCTATGCTGGTGATGGAGGATTCCCACGGCATCCCATAAACTGCTGCAATGGTTATATTCGTATACAAAGTATTTGTTTTCTATCAGGCAGAACTCTAGAATATTGAGGAATTGGCATTTAGTAATTTTAGTATGATTTTTTAGATTCGACCATTGTTTCATAATTGTGCTGATCCCTAGATGGATGGGGATATTCGCAAATAGTGATACGCCGTCTAGGGATATAAGTATTCCATCCTCGTCAATGGTTACAGCTTTTATTTTTTATTTTAATTGAACTGAATTTTTAATATTATATTTTTCGGAAATAATGTTTTTTAAAATTTTTCCCACGAATTTGGATAGTTTCGAGCAGGGAACATAAATCGAGATGAAATTGGGCGAAGTGGTGTGTCTTCCTTGTGCACTTCGGTAAGCCATAAAGTCATGGGGCTGTGGCAGCCGAGCATGTTAAATACTGCTTCAGTTTGCATCAACATTGTGGCTCTTGTACATGTCATTGGCAATTCTATTGTTATTTTCAACAAATATTGGGTGGGATCATTTATTATGGTTTTGTATGTGCCTTTGTCGTTCAAGAGGTCTTCCATTTTCTTCTTGTACTCTGGTTTATACATCATTACGGTTCTGTTCCCTTTGTCTGCATTCGCAATCACAATATCATCTTTGTGTTGGTATATGACCCTTTTTGTTTCTTCATACACTTGTAAATAAATTTATCTTTTTGGCTATTTCTTAGTTTATTTTTAAACGTGTTTACCCTTGTTGCAAATTTACATCTCACCATATCTTTTTCTCTCTCATCTGTATGGGGTGTATACTTTGTTCGACGTCCGCTATAATGTGCAGGGGTGAGAACGTTTTCCCAGATATGGGAAGGGCGAACTTATTAATCATGGATAGTAACCATTGACATTCAGGAGGATGTCTATTCTCGTTTTATTCGTAAACCACCCGGTATTGTGCTTTAGGTCGAACTTCTCAATGTTTTCCTTGATCGAATTTTGCAGTTTTTTCTTTTCTATAACGCTTTTTGTGCGTAGCATGAATTGTTGTTACTAGTTGTATTCCTATACCTCTAAAGTATCGTGCAAATGTTGTTGAACCTTTCGAATTGCTCGATTTTTCTATATAAATTTTCATGTTGTTTCTTTGATTTCCAGACATAGAACTTGTTCAAAAATTGGTTTCAATTTTTCGCATTTCATTTTTTGTTTTTTCCAGTGTAAACACGTGTATTATATTTGTGGCCTTGCCCTTTAAATGTGGTGGTACTATTCCAAAGTCCTTACATTTCAGAAGATATTTTAGCCCTTGTTGTTTAGCAAGATTTTTGTGGTGTTTTCCGTATTTTTTTGATATTAAGACAGGTGTCGACGTCGTATTTACCAACACATTAGATACAACCATACTACATACAATCAGACACAAAACACAAATGACGCGCCTCTTGACTCCTATATTATAGTATAGTATGATGCACTATTCCGACAAGAGAGATATTGGTACTTTAGAATACCAAATGACCAGATTGGCCCAACGCCACAATGATATTTCTACCTTCTATCAGAAAGTCTATCAACATCTTTCGTTAATCCTGACAAAATTTCCTGTCTCCACTTGGGCGAAGAGTCCATCAGAGCCATGACAAACTCTCTACAGAGAGAAAGCTCTGGATAGGTAGGACACAGGCACTGCACCTGTGTCAAAAACTTGATAACATGTCCTTCCGAATGAACCACGCGAACACTGTGAATAGATCAATTAACAAGGGACCGCCACGACAAATTATAACAATAACAGACCCTTCTATCCCAACAGTTTAATCGACGACCAAATAGGTACCCAAATTATCCATTCATGCCACAGACAAATGGTCCTGGCCACTACAATTACCCCGGATATGATCAAGGATTCCGCACGGGATACAACGGCCACACCAATTATCCCCAGTATAACCCAAATTTCCGTTCGAACCCAACAGGATACAACAATCAAAATAATTACTCCAATAATGACAGAAACAATCTACTACCAAAAAACCACCAGTACCCATGGATGTAGACCAGTCCAAACATTCCAGGCAGGTCAACTATCAAAACCGGCCGCAGAAAACCAAAACAATTTCGCGCAGAAGCATCCCCTTTCTACCCAACATCCTCACGCAGCAAATAAAATGCAAAAAACATTTTACGCCGACACGGGCTACAATAAACCGGATGAACACTATGATCAAGCAGATCCTCACCAAATCTACGAGGATAATCCAGTCCTAAATAATTATGGAAATGAAAATCAACTAGACCATGCACCAAAAAGTAACCTTAATTTAACCATAAACAACAATCCGGCCTGAACGAGCTGGAGTGCATCATGCATCATCCATCTCACTCCTCTACTACGAGTCATTGCTAGGAGCGGAGATGGACTAGACTTTTTGATTGATACCGGCTCGAGTAAAAATTACATGCAATCCTCTAGGATAAGAAATCCAATCCTAATGAGCATACTTTTAAAGTTAACTCTGTCGCAGGAGACATAGGGACATAGGAGGGTAGGCAAAATTAAATGTATTTTACCAACAGAAAAACTCCTTCATGGAATAATAGGTAATGACACGCTCAAACAACTGCAAGTAACAATCCACACTGATAAAAATATTATGACCAATTTCGAAAATATAGTTATCCTCTAAAACAAAGGGTGTCACAAGAACGTGAATAATGTAGGAATAAAACTACACATCGTTTCTGCCGAAATTCAATCAAAAATTAATGGCATAATTGTGAAATGTCCCAATCTGTTCTCAGATCCCCATGAAAAACTAACATATACTACCTTAGTTAAGGGCGAAATCCGCACTAGCAGCGACACACCCGTTTATTCCAAGCCATATCCTTATCCAATGGCGCTTAAAGAAGAAATAGAAAGGCAAATAGAGGGGCTCCAAGATATGGGATAATTAGGACATCAAAATCCCCCTATAACTCACCAGTCTGGATAGTAGACAAAAAGTTGAACGCCTCTGGTAAAAAGAAATACCGGATGGTGATCGACTATCGAAAGCTCAATTCAGTTACAATACGCGATAATACCCCATACCAGAAATAAATGAGGTTCTTGCAAATCTCGGAAACAATTCACTATTTACCGTTATTGATCTTAAAAGCGGATTTCATCAGATACCACTCCGTGAGTCCCATATCGAGAAAACGGCATTTTCCGTGAACAACGGAAAGTACGAATTTCTCCGATTGCCATTTGGGCTTAAGAATGCTCCGTCCACATTTCAAGGAGCACTGGATGATATCCTCCGACAACATATCGGTATAAGATGCTACGTCTACATCTATGATGTAATAATATTTGGGAAAAACGAAGAGGAGCACTTAAAAAATATTGAATTAGTGTTCAGAACCCTTGAGAGAGCAAACATGAAAATACAGCTAGACGAGAGTGAGTTTGCTAAAAGGAAGTAGAATTCCTGGGGTACGTTGTTACTCCGGGAGTAATAAAAGCAAACCCAAAAAGGTAGAAGCCATAGTTAATATACCTCCTGTTAAAAATCTTAAGGAACTTCGTTCGTTCCTTGGCATGGCAGGCTATTATAGAAGATTAATTCAGGACTTTGCCAAGATCGCTAAGCCACTTACGGCCATTGTGCGAGGCAAATTTGGAAATATTTCCAAAAACGCATCAAGGAAGCAATCCATTACCCTAGATCAGGAAACATTAAATGCATTCGACAAAATAAAAAACACCCTTACTTCACCGGACATCGTTCTGTCCCATCCGAATTTTGAAAAGGACTTCGAACTGACCACGGACGCATCGGACTTCGCAAAAGGCGCCGTACTATCATAAAATAAAAAACCCATAACATACATATCTAGGACCATCCACAAAACCGAAGAATCTTATGCAACCAATGAGAAGGATATGCTGACCATTATATGGTCCTTAAGCTCTTTAAGGAAATACTTCTACGGGTCAAGAAAACTAAATATATATACCGACCACCAACCGCTTACATATGCTTTAAATACAAGGAATACGAATAGCAAAATTAAACGATGGAAAGCCATCCTGGAGGAATATAATTACGAACTGAAGTATAAACCAGGGTACTCCAACGTGGTCGCAGCCGCCTAAGGATACCTCCTCAAATAAATTGTCTCACTCCCAAAATCCACAGTGATGAGAGCTCAAGCCGTAACCTCATACCATTTACAGAGGCCCCAGCAAACGTTTTTAAAAATCAAATATTTTTCAAGCAGGACGAGACATTTTCATATCAATTTAAAATAATATTTCCAACAATCCATCGTCATATAATTACAGAACCCCAATATGTCGATGAAATTCTCACTACGCACCTAAAACGATACCTTAACCCCTCCGTCATCAACGGAATCAACACAGACGAAATGATAATGGGCATGATCCAAAAACATCTATCCACTACATTTTAGTAGCTATAAGGTACGCTATACCTAAAAATTATTTGACGACATCAACAACGAACAGGAGCAGGAAAACACCATTTTAGACATCCATAAACGCGCACACAGAAATGGAGTTGAAAACAAAGTTGTTATGAAACCTTTCACCACGTATATAAAAGTACGTACGGCTTTTACACTGATTCATATTCCTGCCAGTGGAATGCCCCTTTGGCCCTATAGTGTTCACTCGCAGTAACCAGCAGCTTCAGTAGGGTGGATGCGGATATTTCGGAGCTTCAGGAACAGCGAGGAGTACCGCAAACAGAAGGTTCATACAGAGAAAGAAATTGCACACTCAGGAAACTATCGTACATGCAAAACAACAGACAAGTACCGCCTAAATTCCATTTTCCGTAGACTTCCATGCTTAGCAGCTTTCGCAATTATTTAAAGCTGCTCTTCGCCCACCCTTCCATGGTGTCATGATGTTTTATTTAAACCCCATCAACACGCCCAAAACCAAATAATTTCAGACCACTTTTCAAATTTTACCAAACCATATTAGAATAAATTATTCTGGTTTATTCACATTCTTCTCCATACAGGACAACCTATATACATATTCAATGTATATATGTATGTAATATATATTATACATATATTGGGGCACCCTGTGAAATCTTCTGTATAAATATCTCATTATTATATTTTGAC
>JARSSU010009458.1:0-13570 GCA_029619165.1 Eurosta solidaginis | reverse complement strand
AAAAGTAAAAGGAAAAATCAAAAAGGAAAAGACAGAGGCCCTTGCAATCCTTGGAAAGGAATACTGTTCGTGTTTATTACATATATAAAATAAATTAACGTACCCCCCACAGATGAATGTTCTGGATCACACCTGGTCCGACATTTTTGGGGGCATATCCATCGAAAACGCCTTCAAATATATACAACTACCACCCACTCCCCTTTTAAAACCCTCATTAAGTTCATTTAATTTGATACCCCATGGATCGTACAAACACCATTCCTAGAGTCCAACCGATCCGTCCCTGGGGTCCACGTTTATTTATGGCGATCTCCCTCGAAAAGGCTGGGGGGGGTTCGGCACATATAGAACGTTAAAGGCCCGCCCACTCCCTTTTTAAAAAATACTCATTAACCCCTAACCCAAAACAAACCTTTCCATTTGAGAATTTATTAATAACCCCCATATGCCATATCGTGTTAACAAAAAAAAAATCAAATTCCTAGAGTCAAACAAAACCAAACAAACTGCCCCCCCGGGGCCCCCACCCTTCATTTCGATATCTCGATCCTCGAAAAAAGGCGGTCCACCTATAAAACCTAAAGGCCACCCCTTACGCCTTTTTTATTAGAATACTCATTAACAACCTTTTCCATTTGAATGCCCATCTCGTCACAACAAAAAAAATTCTAGAGTCAATCATCCCTAACACATCCCCGCAGCTCCAACACTTTATAATTGATAGCTTATGGGCGATATCCTCCTTATCTCGAACAAGCAAATCCACACCTAGAGGAACTAACTAAGAAGGCAGGGAAGGCCCACTCCCTTTTTTTTCTCACCCTTTGTGAAAAATACAAAAAAAAAATACCTCAAAAAATAACTACCTCATTAACATACCACTTATCATTTGAATACCCATATCGTATAACCAAATTCTAGAGTCACCCCTGGTCCCACCTTTATGTATGTCCGAAACCGGGGAATCTTCGAAAAAGGAAAAGGGAGGGCGGGTGTGCCACCTATAGAACTACAAGTAGGGGCCGGTCACGGGGGGAGGCACCACCCCCCCCACTAAGGCCCACTCTACCCCCCCACGGTCACACATGCCCTGGGGCAGGGCCACGACGACTATATAGAACTAAGGCCCCCCTCCCCACCCCCCCCATGCCGCCGCACGCCCCCCACGGCCCTTTTATTTAAAAAAAATATCATTAACAAAACCTATTTTCATTTGATACCCACTACTCGTACAAACAAATCTAGAAGGTCACCCCCCTCACGCCCTGGTTCAACCTTTAATGGCGATAAAAACTCTCGAAATAAGGCGGGGGGTCCACACCTATGAACTAAGGCCCCTGAGACCTATAGAACTAAGGCCCCCCCCCCCCGGACCCCCGCCCCTCGCCCCGCCGCGCCCTTCTCCTTAAAATACTCCATTAAACAGCCTTTCATTTTGTACCGAACTAGGGTACACACAAAACCAAATTCTATTCTAGAGGCACGCCTCTGGGTCCCCACACCTTTATGGAAGAGTGGGCGATAGAAAATTCTCTCGAAAAGATGGTCCCACCAGTGATCCCTAATAATAGAACTTAAGAACGAAGTAAACGGTCCCGCGCCAAACTCTTAGCTATCAACGTGCACTCCCTTTTTATGCTTTAAAACAAAAAATTAACAATTAATCCATTCACACAATTTTCATTTGATACCCGGTCTGCATGTACATCGCGTAACTAAACTGTCACACACTTCTTCCTCGGAGTCAGCGCCCTCTGGTCCCCACTATAAAAAAGCCCCATCTTTAATTTTTTGCGACTATTCTCTTCCTCAATTGCGATGGCCGTCTGTTACGATTGGTCTTCAGAGTTATGGCTCCCGAAACATAGAAAACTGCTTAGTCATAAAGGGGGCGGTGCCACGCCCATTTTTTAAAATTTGAAGTTTTTTCCATTTATTGTTATAAATCCACTTGGGTAAATGAAATACCATTGATATAAAACTATTTTTTGCAAAGATATAGCTTATTTTATTCATCCACGACCCTTTTAAAAATCTTTTATATAAAAGTGGGCGTGGTCCTTAACCGATTTCGTTAATTTTTCTTCAAAGCATTCCTTATAGTAAAGGCAAACCTCTCTGCTCTATTTTGTTACAATAGGTTCAGCGATTTTTGATTTATGATTAATAATATTTGTAAAATTTATTTTATCACAAGTGCGCGGTGCACGCCCATTTTAAAAAATTTTTTTATTGTTACGGCCTATAGGCATAACTTGAATTGTGTCACCAGATGGTAAGACTGTAGTTCGGAATAATAGCATAAGTTTACTTACGTCTTTCGTCTATGTCAAATTATTTTTAGGAAAAAGGTATAAATTACGTTTTTAAGCGTGTTTGGAAAACTAATAGTATTTATGTAAGTTACCTGCCAGCATAAGATGCATAGAATATCATCTGAGATATTCCAAAAAGTTTGTTCGATTCCCGCGAAAACTTTTTCCAGATTATAATTTAAATCTTTAAAATGCTCTCCTGAAAAACGCAAAAACCACACTTGTCCTGTTAAGCCTTGTGACCACATATTATGTGAAGTTTCAGGTTTGTAGCACAATGAGAGGTTACTTAAAAATCGATTGCAAGATTTGATATTGTTAAAAAAGCCTGGGCGCTTTGTGCCATAATTTTCGTATAACGAGCCCCCGACGCTTTTTTCACAATAATACTAGCATTTTTCGTCCATTATTGCTTTAAACTTATTTTTAACTTTTTAGTTCGAAATTATTTAAAATTTTTTTTAGTTTTCTTGAACTATATTTATTATTTTTTAAGAATTTTATTTATTAGTGTTTAAGAATATTAATTGTAAACAATTTAACAAATTTAGATCAAAATATATTTCCTGTTTTTTAATAAGCAAGGATCCAACAAAAACATAGTTCTTCAAATAAATAAGTAGTTTTTGGTGTGTAAAATGTTTGTACAATGATCTCTATATACATATTAATACACAGTTACGACAGTGTATGTATAACACAGTTACGACAGTGTATGTATAGGATGGAAATGTACTAAGTGCGTCATTAGTGTCTCAAGAAAGATGTATGCAAGTTATCACCCTGCAAAAAATGCGATTAGTCTAGGATGAGTCGCAAAGAATCATGCGACTAATGCCAGTTTTGATCTGTTTGTATGCGTTGAACTGTTCCCTTTTTTTGAGCATATCCTATGAAGAGGACCAATCCCCTATGTACCCATATGGGAATGAAGTGTTAGTTTTCGTATGGCACAGGATATGTACATTTTAAGCGAAATGTTAAAACTTGCACAAAATTGTTAGATACATCTATGCGAAAAATTATTAAGTCACCAACTCATTCCAAGAGATATAGGTCGACGATATGTTCCATATGGTCCATTAGGTTCGGTATAGGGCTCCGCATTTTTTTTTCAAATAATTCGAATCAATCACCTAAAACCATTTTTATTTAACTCACTTCGTTGCCGCTTTTTTATGTTTCTTAAAATGGGCTACATAGATTTCAACCTGACTAATCCCAACTGTACCTAAAAGGGACTAGAAGGGATCGATTATGCCCCAATGTAGACAAAAGAGATCAATCGGAGACCGCTCTCTTTAGGAATTAGTCGCACTATTTTTTGTAGGCTAACTATAACGTCCAAATATATGTACATACCCAGCAAAAAGCGGTTGTAAGCAATAAGGTGCACTGGTTTCACGCAAACGACATTTGGGAAATGACAACTGGCAAATGAATTTTTGGAGAGAACTTATTCATGGCTGATATACACATTCTAGGCTGGCCGAACCACTGCAGAGGAGTGACTCTCTTTAGGAAAACTTTCAAACAGTATTTGTCATATTAATTGTTCCGTAACTTGGATGAAAGAATTTAAAATAATTTGGGAGTTTAGAGTCAGACGATGTCTTATTATAAGTCCTATGCTAGTATGATTTTATATGTGCTATAAGACTTATAAATAGGTTAAAATATGAAATGTTTTTCTTTATTCTACGTGGTTCGTAGTTCTCTTAATTAGGCAATTGTACTCAATGCATTGCCTTATTATCACGCCTCATGTAAGGCTGATTTCAATCGTCTTATAAGCCTTACATTAAGGTCATAATACAGGAAGTAGTATCTTATTATAAGGCTTTATGTAAGGCAGATTTTGTGTGAGTTATAAGCCTTACAAAAGCTCTTAAGATAAACGAAACATGTCTTATTATAATAGCTTATTAAAGCCGTAGTTTAATTTGTTGTTTAGCCTTAATATAATGTTTAAATTCTGCCTAATGACTTTTTATATAGCCTTATGTACATCTTATACCTGATGACATAAGTACAGAAAAATTAGGAGTATTATAAGGAACAGGCCATAAAAATAATATTCCTTATGGCCTCATTCCTTAGGAATTTTGGTTCTATGAAATAAGCCATGTATAAAGTTAAATTTTTTTTACGGGGTACGTTTGTAAATGCATATGTATGTACATAGTATATGCAATGTATGCATTTATTTGCTCGAACAGCCTGTAGCTGTAATCTCTTGCCATTGATTCGAAAATTAAAAAAACCTCCAGTAAAATATATTCTGCCATCTTTAGGGTCAACCAACAGGACAGAAATCCAAACACATAACTACTGTGCATTATACTTTGAAATAAATAGTCGTATAAGGACTCTTCAAACTATTTAAATAATTTAATTGATCGAGTGTTCTAATATAACATTTTTTATCCGTCTATTAATCGAATCCCACTATTTGGATAGTTGGTTTGAGTAGAGTGGTCGAATGATCACCACTCAAAGATTACTCGCAATAAAAATTTACTTCAAAAACTTTCATTTTTCGATTATTGGCAAATAGTATATAGCTATGTCACTCAGTATTTATATCTAATTTAAAACCCCGTCACATTAGCAGTTATTCATACAGATGCGCTTAACGCAATAGATAGATAGATTACCAAACTTCTCGGAAAAAATCCGATTTTTTCGGTAGCCACTACCGACTTGATCGGTGGTAGCGCCTATCGATTTGTTTCGATATCCTAATTAAGTCAACCAGAATTCTGTTGTGTCAACCGAAAAAGAGTTTATGTTAGCATTGCTCATCCATTCATCGGTCTATCCCTGACACGTTTTTATACTCAGCTGAGCAGAGCTCACAGAGTATATTAACTTTGTTCGCATAACGGCAATCCGTAACGGCATAAAATAATCGAGATAGATATAGACTCCTATATATCAAAATGATCTGGGCGAAAAAAGAAATTCATTTAGCCATGTACGTCCGTCCGTCCGTCCGTAAACACGATAACTTCAGTAAATTTTGAGATATCTTGATGAAATGTGGTATGTCGATTCCTGGGCGCTCATCTCAGATCGCTATTTAAAATGAACGAAATCGGACTGCAACCACGCCCACTTTTTCCATATCGAAAATTTCGAAAAACAGAAAAAGTGCGATTATTCATTACCAAAGACGAATAAAGCGATGAAACTTGGTAGGTGGGTTGACCTTATTACGCAGAATAGAAAATTAGTACAATTTTGGACAATGGGCGTGTAATTTGGCAGTCGTTGAAGATATAATGATGAAATTTGGCAGAAGCGTTACTCCTATTACTACATGTGTGCTAAATAAAAATTTGCAAAATCGGAACCCGAACACGCCCACTTTATTTTTTAAGTAAAATTTTATATCTTTACAGTATATAAGTAAATTATGTCAACATTCAACTCCAGTAATGATATGGTGCTACAAAATACAAAAAAAAAGAAATTTTCAAAATGGGCGTGGCTCCGCTCTTTTTGATTTAATTCGTCTAGAATACTCTTAATGCCATAATTCGAACAACAATTTACCAATCCTTGTGAAATTTGGTAGGGGCATAGATTCTATGACGATGACTGTTTCCTGTGAAAATGGGCAAATTCGGTTGAAGCCACGCCCAGTTTTTGTACACAGTCGACCGCCTGTCCTTCCGCTTGGCCGTTAACATGATAACTTGAGCAAAAATCGATATATCTTTACTAAACTTAGTTCACTCATTAACACATTACATTAACACCTTTCATTTGATACCCATATCGCGCAAACACATTCTAGTCACCCCTGGTCCACCTTTATGGCGATATCCCGAAAAGGCGTCCACCTATAGAACTAAGGCCCACTCCCTTTTAAAATACTCATTAACACCTTTCATTTGATACCCATATCGTACAAAGAGATCCTAGAGTCACCCCTGGGCCACCTTTATGGCGATATCTCGAAAAGGCGTCCACCTATAGAACTAAGGATCACTCCCTTTTAAAATACTCATTAACACCTTTCATTTGATACCCATATCGTACAAAGAGATTCTAGAGTCACCCCTGGTCCACCTTTATCACTCCCCTTTTAAAGTGCTCATTACCACCTCTTATTTGATACCCATATCGTACAAACACATTCTAGAGTCACCCTGGTCCACTTTTATGGCGATATCCCGAAATGGCGTCCACCTATAGAACTATGGCCCACTCCCTTTTAAAATACTCATTAACACCTTTCATTTGATACCCATATCGTACAAACTCATTCTAGAGTCACCCCTGGTCCACCTTTATGGCGATATTCCGAAATGGCGTCCACCTATAGAACTATGACCCACTCCCTTTTAAAATACTCTTTGATACCCATATCGTACAAACACATTCTAGAGTCGCCTCTGGTCCACCTTTATGACGATATCTCGAATAGGCGTCCACCTATAGAACTAAGACTCACTCGCTTTTAAAATACTCATTAGCACCTTTCATTTGATACCCATATCGTACAAAGAGATTCTAGAGTCACCCCTGGTCCACCTTTATCACTCCCTTTTAAAGTGCTCATTACCACCTCTCATTTGATACCCCATATCGTACAAACACATTCTAGAGTCACCCCTGGTCCACTTTTATGGCGATATCCCGAAATGGCGTCCACCTATAGAACTATGGCCCACTCCCTTTTAAAATACTCATTAACACCTTTCATTTGATACCCATATCGTACAAACTCATTCTAGGGTCACCCCTGGTCCACCTTTATGGCGATATTCCGAAATGGCGTCCACCTATAGAACTATGACCCACTCCCTTTTAAAATACTCTTTAATACCTTCCATTTAATAACCATGTCATACAAACACATTTCAGGGTTACCCTAGGTTCATTTTCCTAAATGGTGATTTTTCCCTTATTTTGTCTCCAACGCCCTCAGCTGAGTATGTAATGCTCGGTTACACCCGAACTTAGCCTTCCTTACTTGTTTTGCAATAACTTTCATTTAAGGAAATGTACTGTAATGAAATTAAACACACTTGTACTCCTGTACAAAATAAATATTATTTCAAGATTAAACATAATTCTATGATAATTAGTACTTAACTGGATATATCCACCATTTATAAAGTTACAATGCTAAACATTTTTATGATCAACTTCGTAAGTTTGACTTATAAACTGTGTTTAACTATCTTGAAAAAAAGCACGTGTTAATGCCTGCTAAGGCCGCTCGAATCTTGTGATGATCTTTGACTTTATATGTGCAATAAGACTCATAATTAGGTTATATGACATACTATTCCTTGTTCTGCTTCATTTTAAAATATGATAGCGGCAATTTTTTGTTTTTTTTTGTTTAACGGTTAAATTACTGCAAATTACCCAATGTTAAATTTTTTTTGTCTTGTTCCGGTTCGACCCGCTCATTGAGAGGATTACAATATGAAATCTAAAAGAAAGGTTATCATGTGTAACGACAGCCTTTCACCACACTGGCTTTAATGTGGGGCAACATGTTTCTATGTTAAGTGACTGCCGCAATGTTGCGGAAGTAATGAGTCGCTTCAGCATCATCGTGCTTGTAGCTGCTACCGTGTTGCTAAATGCGCAGCAACATTGAGGTATCTAATCTAGAGGATGTGTGCATGTACAAGTGTTTGAATGAATGAATGTGCGAGCGTGCAGATACGGCTACGGGATTTCCGAAAGCAAGGGCTTGTATGTATTGGACCTTTCCATCTTGGGTAAGTTTCGCTACCACGGCGACAGATATAAAAGGGCAGAAACTGTTAGGCAACGGGCCAAAGTTTCATTTTTAACTGTGCCGAGCGAAGTGCGAAGAAAAAGATACACGGTGAAGTGCCAAATAGTTAAAAAAAAGGAAAGTTAAAATTTGTAGTGCGCGGTTTAAAACCGTTGACTGGTAGAGATACCTATTGAAAGTTTTCTTAAATTGTGTTGTGCGCGCCGCAAAGTACTCGCGATTCGTGCCGAGCAAAGCGGAAAAAACAGCTGCCTCTAGATTTTATTTGGATACTGGAATCAAAGTCATAGCACCAGGTAAGATCAACCTTTCGTTTGTGTGCTTTTTGTGGTTTTTTGCCAATCCGGCATGCGCTCTGGGGAGGTGGCTTCCATAATAGCCAACTTTCCAAGCAAGCTAAAAGCAAAGTACATACATGTATTCACACCTCATACAGATATATGTTGGTAGGTGAGTATATTAACCATGCAAACATGTAAGGCATATATGTACGTACATAAACAACCAAAATCCTAGCTATGCGGAAGGTTTTTTTTATAATTTTCATATATTATTTTTTTTTCTTTCTGAAGGACACGCTGGGCACAGGTATTGCCAAGAAAGGGTCTAAAAGCCATGATCGTTGGCGGCTAAAAGCCGCATTAGTATGACAACAACAACTTCGCAAAGCACAGATATAACAACCACAAAAGGAGCACCCAGCAGGGTAACCAAAAATACTAAATTTTGTTTATACATATATGTATTCCTGGCAACAAAAGGCGTAGCAGCACACAACAACTTCGACACATTTATTTGGTGGCACCACCACATAAACAGATCACCTTTGCTTGGGAAACGCAACAACAACAACACGGCGATTGTACATATCGGCACTACTTCAAAAGGGGTCCGGATCATTTTACTGTGCAATACACCAGAGCCAGAAAAGCCAGAAACATTTGAAGACGGTGATGTCAACCGTAACTGCAACAACACCAAGTGGAGAAGAATCAGCCCCGACATCCGAGCGGGCACAGATCTCATTTCTTTTTTGATATTTTTGTTAGATTATTGTATGTATTAACAGAAGTATCCATATAATTTCATATTTGTAAAACTGGGGTAATTTTAACCGGAAAGGGGGATTGGGAGCAGAAGTTTAGTCGTTTTCTTGGTCAACTAATTTGCGTTGTCATTAAAACTATTTCCCAGTGTCATTTCCTTTTAATTTTTTTTCTGCACAATTTTATTTTAATTTGTCTTTGAGCTCACGTTAACTGGCATTCCTTTTTTTTCTCAGTTCTCTTGCAATTTTGCTTCTTTTATGACATTCATCTTATCATAGTCTTTGGTCCCCTTTGATTGCATTCCCTTTGTGCACTTGGTCACTATTTTGTAAGCATTACTTTACACATATTTCCCATTCCCTTCTCATACTTTCATCCCACGACTAGCTAGAACTTAGGAAATTTAGTTTATTTGGGCACAAAATAACCTTTCCTGGAGATTTTGCTCACGAACATACCATCTTTTTTTTGCAGCGCACACCACGTTCGTTAACGTGGCCGTAATTTCCGCCACAAAAATAATTTTTGTGAGGACCCATATCTTTTTACACGCGTAACCACGTTTTTTATTTCCCTACTACTAACAACTCACGGCCCAAGATCATTTGCGAGCGATCTGCTGTGCAATTGAGTGATAAATGTATGCATGAATCGCAAGCAGGTATGATTTGAGTTTGTTTCACTTTTTGTAACACAGGTGCTCAACTGCATGAAGACGCATCCAACGGATTGAGTAACTTGGTGAGTGTCAAATAAATTTATTATGATTTGAGTTTTCAATTGAGTTTATATGTTTGTATGCACATATATTAGCTGTCAATCCCTAGGGCATGGGCATGCTCAAATTGTATATGCTAAGAATTGACAAAGAGTGAAAATATATTTGCATACACAATTTTCCTAACATACATTTATACGTAAATTTTTTTTTGCTGGTTTTATTTTACTGCTCTCCGTATTCTACGTAGGTACATTCATTTTATGAGGAAGATCAGGGATTTGCAGATAACAAGCAAAACCACATATGTGGAGTAGATACTTTGGCATAGACATTAGGGTGACCTCACCCACCCCCACCACCAAATTGTCAAGTATTTTGATTAGGATATTCATGGAATAATTATTAAGCTTATGTATATACATTTCTGTTACATGAAGTCAAACTGAATTTGAAGATTAGCGCTAGGACGTAGCAATTTCGTACTATCATTATACCTAAGTTAGGTTGGTTTTTGTATTTAATTTTTATTGCTTTTATATTTATACATCCGGTATTTGAAATTTTGAATTTGAATAATTAATAATTAGACGTTAAGTTGAATTATAATTTTTTTGGAATCCGTTGTAACTTCTTTTACCTAGGTTGAATCTAAGTATATTCGAAGTAGGCATATTAGTATTAGGGTATTACTTATTAATATTAATCAGGGATCTATCTCGTAAATAAAATTTGTAAATTATGGATGGATGAAGATTTAGTCGTTGTTGCAAGTATGCAGGGCTAGGTTGAATCCATTCGGTGTAGGTGCTGAGCTTGCGCGCGGCGAGGTGAGGTGAAGGTGAGTATAGGGAAAACGACTAACGACGGGGGGGGAGTCTCCACCTGACAAGACAGGCCTTCATCTTTTTCTTCTTATGCTTTCCCCCTCACGTTTATTTCTATCTTTTTCAGATTTTTCTCTCCTTTCTACACACATGCAGGTATGAACCCTCTTCTTGTTCATGTGGCTGCCAGTGAGGTCGGTGGTGCAATACCCCGCCCAAGACGACGAGCTAGCCTGGGCCCGCAAGCATACCTGCTTGCCGCCGCTCCTCACCACCCAAACAGTCAGCCACGTAACACATAAAAGTGGAGCGAACATGGATAGGAAAGTTTGCAGAAAAGGAGCCAACTTATCAATATATAGTCAATTAATTGCGCTCCACCCTTATATTTTTATTTCTCATAAATATTTTTACAATTTCTATATATGTTTTAAAATCAAAGTTCAGCAAGAATATGTCTTTGTATAAGGACACATATTTTGTTGACTTTTGTTCATTTAAACAAAGGAAGTCCTTAAAAATCTTCTTAGGACGGTCTTACTCTTGTCAGTGTGTCGCGTGCAAGGGATGTTGCATCGGACTGGTTGCTCTAGGCTATATCCCAAAACCCGACGTCCTCCTAACTTTTATAAATCTTTTGTGGCTCCTTGCTGTTCACGCCCAAGGGTCTCCCGTAGTCTACGCTTCAGCGCCCTCCCACTACCTTCCAGCAGCTCTGCTGCTCATCAAGCCACAACAAGTACCCGCTGCTGCTCGCGCCATATGTCCCGTGACTTACCCCTAGAGTGACGACGTCTCCCCGCTGCACTTCAGAATTCTGCAGTTAAACTGTAATGGATAATGGATTAACTGGGAAAATCACGGAGATAGTCGATTTCATTAAGCGGCATAACATCCGCATCGCTGCGATTCAAGAGACTAAACTCACAGCAAGATGTGTTCTGCAGACCTGGGTATAATGTCCACAGAAAAGGTCGTGAGAGTGTAAATGGCAGCGGTATCACGTTTATCATACACCACTCAGTGCAATATAATATATTTGATCCCGACATCGGCCGCAGGGACAGTGTCTTAGAACGTCACGGCTTATCTGTCCGGTCAGGCGATGTAAACCTAGAAATCATCAACATCTACATCCCTCCTGCCACCTGTTGGCCCAGTGGATACCGCCCTAATATCAGAGCACTACTCACTGGCGATAATCGCATTATCTTAGGCGATTTCAATGCCCACCACGATAGCTCTGTGAAGTTGGCACCTACTTGGTCGAATAATTAAAAAACCATATCTCATTCGTTTGTCCACCGTTTGTCCATGTTTGTCCAGGAAAAATTTTCGTTTGTCCACCTTTTGTTAAAAAGTTATTTCAATCGCGTGTGAAGTTGGCACCTCCATTTGCGAGTATTTAAAAAAACTAAATGCCATTCGTTTGTCCATCGTTTGTCCAGGGAAAATTTTCGTTTGTCCACCTTTTGTTAAAAAGTTATTTCAAAAAAAAATCCCGTGTGAAGTTGGCACCTCCATTTACGAGTAATTAAAAAAACCAAATGCCATTCGTTTGTCCATCGTTTGTCCACGTTTGCCCAGGAAAAATTTTCGTTTGTCCACCTTTTGTTAAAAAGTTATAACAAAAACATTTTTTTTCGAAAAAACCCAAACAATTTTTCGTTTCGCTTTATTATGCTAAATCGTATGTCCGTCGTTTGCCCATCGTTTGTCCATGTTTGTCCAGGAAACATTTTCGTTTGTCCACCTTTTGTTAAAAAGTTATTTCAAAAAAACAAAAATCGTGTGTGAAGTTGGCACCTCCATTTACAAGTAATTAAAAAAACCAAATGCCATTCGTTTGTCCATCGTTTGTCCACGATTGTCCAGGAAAAATTTTCGTTTGTCCACCTTTTGTTAAAAAGTTATTTCAAAAAAAACAAAAACTCGTGTGTGAAGTTGGCACCTCCATTTACGAGTAATTAAAAAAACCAAATGCTATTCGTTTGTCCACCATTGTCCAGGAAAAATTTTCGTTTGTCCACCTCGTGTTAAAAAGTTATAACAAAAATATTTTTTTTTCGAAAAACCCCAAAAGTTTTTTTCGCTTTTTGTGTCCGTCGTTTGCCTATCGTTTGTCAATATATTTGTCTACGAAAGATTTCCTATTGTCCACCTTTTGTTAAAAAATTATAACAAAATCATTTTTTTCCGAAAAAAATCTAAACAATTGCTGCTCATGAAATTATGTGTAAATTTATTTGCGGCATTTAGTATTTTTTTATGTGGAAATATATGACAAACATTTGCTAACATAACGTGTTATAAAATTCGGCTCGCTCTTCTAACTCTCGAAGATCATTTTTCCCGTAACTTCAAATTGCGTCGTGCTGGTTTTTTGTACTAACACTGCATGTGTTAAAACAAGTAAGGAAGGCTAAGTTCGGACGGACCCGAACATTATATGCCAGCTGTGATCTACATGTTACACAGGATTTATTAATTTGCCACCTATGGCGTTAGAAGTATTATGGAAAAAATTGAAAATGCGTACGATTTTTGTTTGTCTAAGAACAAGTTTTGCTTATTAACCTATTGTTTACAATCTGTAAACTAATAATAATAAAAAATATAAAAAATGTGGCTTATATAAGGCAATTTTCCATCCTTAGTCTACTATTGTCCCCCTTTTTGATTTATTATTATACATACATACTACTTTTGTATTTTAATTTTTTTTATTATTTCAAAGAAAAATTAAAAAAAAATTGGCGCCTTTATATGCGAGTAATTAAAAGGATCAAATGTCATTCGTTTGTCCATCGTTTGTCCAGGAAAAATTTTCGTTTGTCCACCTTTTGTTAAAAGTTAGAACAAAAACATTTTTTTCGAAAAAACCCAAAAAA
>JARSSU010009457.1:0-22789 GCA_029619165.1 Eurosta solidaginis | reverse complement strand
ATTTGTCGTAATTCTAGAATTCATACTAATGAGCCGTGTGTTCTACAATTTGACAGTGTGCTTCAATCTGTCTCGCAGGTATGAAGAGCCATTACAATGTTTGTAGACAACTCCTATGTAGTTGCTACAAATGTCTCTTTGCATAGCGCGTCTTAGCTCTGCTGAGTTCGCTACTTGCCTGGTTAACGGTGTGACTTACCCTTATAGTTGTGGACAGTGATCTAGAGAGTCTTACTCTTACTTTCCTGTCTGGCGAGCAGGTATAGTCAACCCTCGTCGTCTCAACTGCGTCGCAGGTGTGGAAATACGTGCTTGCCATGTGAGCGAAGGAACGGTAGATTGAGTTACTTGTAGATGGCAATCACTTCTCGTGACTAGATTCCATATCCAGGAAGCTATACATTCTTGAGTAGCGAAAATTGACTACAAGTCGCTTGGTCGTCGATCATATGATTACCTAAATACAGTCAGCTAGGTTCTGATGCTACTTACTGGGGTCCATGTTGCACAGTTAGCTATGTACACTACATTACTGTGTGATCACTACTGTGCGTGTCACACAATTACATAGTATGACGCCTGGTGGAACAACACCGGATATCGTCTTATGATTAGTGGCAAATCATATACGAAACGTAGTGCTTAGTTAGTCAATGCGCGGATTTCACAATACACGTATGTAGGTTTTCAGTAGCGGTTTCTAGCCAAGTAGTATACTTTACGCCTGAGGCCGCCGTGTTAGCGACCGTCTTTAGTCGTCGCGAGTTCCTTCTGAACGACACAGTTATCTATACGACATTCTATCATCAATAGATTCATATCTACTAAATATCATAGCCACGATCTGCAGTAGTGAGGTTATTACCTCAGCCACAGCTAGACAAGTAGATTGCGTCAGCACTACACACATAGATCAACTCAATGATTCAGCAACACACTAAGTAACCCAGAACATAGCATTGAAATAATAGAGAGTAATTTGACAAGATGAGCTTGATAAATGCACAGAAATGAGACTGTGATATAGTCTAGAAGTCTGAGCGAAGGACTCTAGTGGTATAAGATTTATAGTATTATTTGCTATCATGCTCAATAACAGCGGACCTGTCCATATTATGTGTGTATTATGCGATGACTAACAGAGTGCAAACTATCAAGTGTGTACCAGTCCGCACTGTGTCGTTGTCTCAGACTGGCTGTACTGTGGTGGAAAAAAAGGTTCAGCGTTACATAATAATAAAAAGATTGTCGTTTCGGCGTCTGCGCTGAGGGTTAAGATGTGGCTCATAATGACAATCTTATAGATAGATCTCTCACAGAATTCGATTCATAACGTATAGCTCCCGCGTCCTATCAGATATAAAATGATCCTAACAGTTGCAAGAGCACGGATACAGTATGATACATAGAGCACTGTTACACCGTTGGCAAAAAGTAAAATAGAGTAAAGGTGGACGAAAGATAAAAAGGGGAGTGATGGACAGGGGACTAGGGAACATCACTGTGAGCATTGCATATCATCTCAAGGCAAGGGTTCTGACTTAAATGTTTACACGCTGATCTGTGGCAAGCTGAATGGCCGTGCGCATAGTGTAGGAGTGTAGGTAGCAAGCTGATACAGTAAACGTAATAGTGTAGGTGGTTTATAGAGGCTGTGGCCAGAACTTGTACATGAGCTTTACACGATAGTCCTCTCATCAGCAACAGCGGGATAAGGGAAGTGTAGAGTTGTTATTGCATGTATACAAAGTTTTTAGTGTAAGCCGGAAATATCTTACATATGGTGTTATTGTAAGAGATCAGGGCAGCACTTACAACTTGTGCGTGTGTGCTTTAAGCACATGGCAAAGGACTGTGATGAAAATGATTGTGGGTTAAGAATATGGTAGCTATGTATCATGTTTAAATCGTTGCACGACAGCATCAGTATTTAGACCAATTTGATGGCGCATTGTTATGAAGACAAGGTGTCACTGATTATATCATATGGCGCGAAGTTCTATCGAATGTGCTGTATAAATCTATCCGTGACGAACACGTTCTGATTTGAGAATCACCTTTACATGAGCCGCACGACGCCACTCCTTCACCCTTCAGTATATCACACACTGAGAGCGCCGCCTCACATTCTGATATACATGCACGCCACTTAGAGATTCGATATCTCACCAACTTGGACGGCCGCTGTTATTGAGCAAAACTAAAATTATTCCATTAGCATCTGATTCTATACACAGATTTCGCACCTCAGCAATACTCTCTTTATTTCAAGCTATCTTTAAATTTTCATGTTTGGGACTTGTGGTGCTGACGATTTTAGTCTAGGTACATCTACTGCAGCTGGGATAAAATATCTATGTTAGATTTTGATTTGTTTTAGAAAATGCATCAAACGGCGCAAAGGCTTAGCTAAAGATCTTTCCTGCCCTCTGTTCTACTAGGTAGAAACCGCCAACTAACTTATTTTAATGATTGCTAATAGCACCGGTGTTTCCACTCTCTAGATTGTGTGCCACAGGCACTATAATTTGTACAGCAGTATATCGAAGTCCTAACTTGCCATGGAATAAGATAGCCAGCGATTTTAGTCATTTTCGCACCAATGAACTTTGGAATGATATAGAAGTTGTTCCTTGAACTCTTCCGCTTGCCACACAAGCAAACATCTTACATGGGTTCCCTGCCGAGGAGGAAGCTTTATCCTGCAAACATGGGGAAATAAATAAACCAGCAATACAACTAAGGTAAGCTCGTTGGGACTAGCAACTAAGAGCCAAACATTTTCCTACTGGGTTGTTCAAATTGTGGCCTCATCCTAGCCGATGAAACGAAAAGACAAGCTATTTATGAATTCTAGAATTTACGAAATTTTTTAACGACGGTGGTCATCGCTATGTTAAAGAATCGATGACTATAACGATTTTGGTATTCTATAATGGAATTAGATAACTTTTTTAAAGACATTCAACATTGTAATATAGCGCATCGATAAACATATCGATTTGGTTTTTTTTATAACAATTTTTTTTTAACATTCGTTAGTTTATGATCAGCTGTTGTCGCTAAATAACAAAAGAATATTTCATTATATTTGTTGACGAAATTGGCTGCAAATAAAAGTTCCTTCCTAACTCAATAAAATTATCATCTCGTTAGCGATGTGAAAACTTAGCACTATTGCTAACGCATGTGACAAATCGTTAGTTAAATTAGGATAAAGCGCATCGTTTAAAAAGTGAATTCCATTACAGAAACCAATAGTTTCGGGCTTGCTGAGTAGAGATTCGCCGATGGCGACAAGTTGTTGTTATATTATCGGCTTATTATCGATAGCTGATTATTATCGCCGAGTCATCAGCTTTTTATTGGTTTCTTATGGGCTTGTTATCAACGAGTTAGAGACGAGTCATCCATTTTATGTTGCAGTTTTATCGGTAAAAGTTTCATAACAAGTCCGTGACTAGTCTTTAATAAATCGATAGCACGCTGCTAGCAAAATGTAAGCACTCCAATGAGAAATCGTTTACTTTTTGATAAAAAAAACAATATTTTTTCAATAACTGCCGACAACAAATTGTTAACATTTTGAAAACAAATCTATAACTTTTCGATAACATATCGATAACTTGTCAATAACTTCTCGATACATAATCGACAACTTTTCGATAATAAATCGACATCTACCATAAACAATGTACATCTTTTCTTTATTAAATCAATAACTTTTCGACTACAAACCGAACATTTTTTTTAAAGAAACCGATAAATATTCGATAAAATATCGAGCATTTTTCGATGACAATTCAATAACTACTCGATAAGCTTTGTTATCGATACCAAATTTATAACACTTCGATAATACATCGATCACTCTCCTACAAATCCTCGATAACAAACCTATAAAAACCGTTCTATCCTTTCCTTTCCTATATTGGCTTCAATTTCCTTCCCTTTTCTTTCCTTGATATGCTATCTGAATTCGCTCATATCAACTCTACCACGTCCATGGTCCCCACATTATGCTACTGCGTAGTAACTAGGCCTACACTTACATTCTAGATTTCCCCACACCTTGAACAAAGATGTTTACTTATCAAAAACCTCTGCTCTTCATCAGCAAACTCCCAAAGTATACAAATTTTTTAACACTCAGTAGTTTTTGTGCGCTCATTTAAACTTGCATAATATCAATTACCCTACATAGACTTATTTAACTTTATACCTATTGGTAACGGTAGCCTTATAATATATGTAGGCCTATATGCCGATAGGAAATCTTGCATCTACAACAGCGCCTCTCTTTAGCGGAGCCACATGCGCTATGCGACTCAAATTTACTAAAAGTATAATTTGACAAAAGTGTCAAAAAGCGAATTACTTTGCTGCTTACTTCCCATACTATTTGTTGTTGGCTGTCAAAAAATAGAGAGAGCGAGAGTAGAAGTGTATTATTCCACACACATACAAACATACACGTTATCCATATTAAATTTCCTAAACGTAAGTGCCAGCATACTTTTAGGCATACCCAGACAAACTTTCTGATATTTTCGTAATCAGAAGGGGTGAGTGAACAAGGAAAAGGATATGCAATTGCCAAACTTATTTCAGTGTCGAAAAGTTCACATTGTTGTTGGTGTTGATGTTGACATTTTTGTTGTTATTGTCAGTTTTACTATCTACTTCTAGGTATGTTGCATAACAATCCTTGCCCTCTTGGTTGCTATCGTTAACGTTTTTGTTGTTCGTCGTTCACACATTGCTGCTCATTGTCATCAGTTGGCGAATGACGTTGCAAACATTCACTCTTTTCCGCCTGCCACACAAAACTTTTGCTTTCACATTTTCTACATTCCCCGTTCGCCCACATCCTGCACCTTAGTCATTCTATTCACAACTTAGCTTTACTATTGACCGTCCAATCGACTGAGCATTGCTTTGTATGCTTTTCGCCTAACAAATTACTTTCAACTTTGCAACGCTGCAACATGCAAAGTTGCAATTTTTCGACTGCTACAAAGCTCTATTGCAGTTCCACAAGCAGTGCTTGAAGGAATGCCTGGTATTAGAATAGTGAGACGATTTAAAAGAAATTCGTTTGAAAATTTAAAGTCTTAAAAAGATTTGAAAACGTTCACAAAAGTTGGAAAAAATGCTAATAAGGGAGAACCGTTTGAACAATCTATATTTTTGCTGACCATATTTTCGAAACTCATAGTCTCAATACTTAGTTGAAGTAAAACCTTGTAATGTTGTTTTCAATAGCTTCACCACCCCACATTCACCAACCACCGGTTGCTTGGAAAACGACTAACCTATGCCTCAACTGAGCATCGCCGACTCACCAATTCTATCCACCGACATCCACTAATTCACCGATTCGTCATACACGACTAGACGGGTATCGATTCCACCAACCATCGGTTGCTTGAGAGTCGACCAACCGTTACTTAGGTTTTCAGCTTTCATCTATTCTAGCGATAAAATAAGGGACATTTAGCCGTTCACTTCAACCCGTTCATCCATTAACCAATTCTACGAAGATGAAGCGATTGCGACCATTTCTTCTTACCATTAATAACCGATTTAATCACCCAACGCTCATTTGTGTATGTATTTAGGACTGTAATAATGAAATCCCAGAGTTTGCTAAAATTTCTCCTAGAAATGGCGCCCGAGCAGGGAACGTCTCCAACAGAGGCCAACCAATACGTAGAAAAAACGTGAGTGTGTGTGTAAGGGGGTTTGAGGGTGATTTAGATTCACAATTCGGTACGTTTTTCTTCCTATCTTTCCGGGAAGTCAACCGGGGCCGATCTATTTAAAAAAATTGAAATTTGTTACAGATCCTCCACAAGCTTATCACTTGAAAAACTATTGCGATAAATCACATTCAGGAGAAAGGGAAGGGGAAACGGATATAAGTGGAAAGAGAGTGAGGGAGAGTAAAGAAAGAGGGAGTAGGAAATGGAGATAAAACTGAAGAAAGTGCAAAGGAAAGATATGAAAAAGAGAAAGTCAGATAATGGACGGAGATGAAGAAAAACAAAGAGACGTCCAGGTAGAGGAAAGAAATTGGGAGTATAAGAAAAAAATCGGGAAAGCGAAAGGGGCAAGGTACCGTGAAGAGAGGGGGATAAAACATTGAGAGGAGGAGGGAAGTAGAGGCAAGAAAATTATGGGCTGAAGCAGGTTTTGAATGTTTAGTACATTAGTTTCATATATGGGGAATTGAAGTAAAAGAGGTAGTAGTAATGGAATTCGGAAAAGAGAGAGTAGTAATGAAATTAGGAGCATACGAGAGAGCGCTAGTGGGTCTAGGAGTGGAAGTGGGAATGGTAATGGGATTAGGAATAGGAGTGCGAGGGGAGGAGGGATTGGGATTGAGGGTTGGAGTGGGAGCTAAATGGAGGTAAACGGAATAAGGGATGAACAAGAATAAGAAGAAAAATGGAAGATATATAGTTATAAGTATAGAAAATATTGAGATAATGGGTGAAGAAGAAAAGCGAGGCACGCTTTTTAAATGTAGGCAAACCAATTTTGGGACAGAGCGAAGTCTGCCGGGTAATCTCGTTTTCTAATTGAAACAAATACGAGATTCTGTTTTGCACAAACAAAAAAACTGAAAAAACACTAAAAAGTTTTGACGCAAAAGATGTTAGATAATTAATTTTTAAGGGTTGAGAAATATGTAATTTTTGGAAAATTGTTTTGAATTGCTTACTCGAGCCTCATTGCTCAGATATTTTGATTTTGAAACGAATTACTTCAAAATATGCCACTGTGCTACATCAACGACCATAACTTCGACCTTCATTGCCTCAGGCAGCTGTTGGCCAACTGAGAATTATGTAAAACTTTTTTGTTGTTGGGTCAATGAACGTTGTTTTTCGACAGTACACAAACATCCGTTTATACTCACACATAGAGGCAATCACTCTCCATTGGCTGATCAGTTAGTTGATTGGGCGTTTATGTTTTGTTAGATGTTTGGTTTGGAAGCGCTCATAGTTTGTTGGTTATTGAGTTTATTTGCTTGCTTGACTTTAAAGTTTAAATTGGAATTTCTTTGGTATGCTTTTTCATTCACTTCCCAATACATACAAAGTTTTACAAAAACACATATTTCTTAGTGGCCCACTCAAACATATACAACCATAGTTACACACATACATGTTTTCTTTGCTGTAAATTTTTTATGTGAAATTTTGGCTCTAAATTTGGCTACAAATCTTGTGGTTCCATTATTTCTGCTAATCGATGTATGTATTTATATGTAAATATATTTGCATTTAACTACAGAGCAGCTATTTTTGTTGTACATGCAATTATCTTTATTGCTCATTTTATTATATCATCATCATCTTTTCATTAAAAAGTCTTTTGAAACAAAGGCCAATTTAATTTACATACAAAATGTTTTATGATAATTCAAATGTAATTTAAATATTTAAGTTTATTGTTTTTGTTATAAATATATATTTTATAACAGTAAAAAAGTTATCTTGGTAAGACTTTAAAATAAATTCTCAGAAAAGTTTTTATCTTTATCTACGTTTGATTTGCTTCAAAGTGTTTACATGTGTGTTGGACATCCAGACGGACTGAGGAGTCCACACCCTGTCCTTTTTGAAGTCTACCAAATATCTCTCTCGGCTAAATGTTAAATTCGTGGCGGAAATTGGCTTATACTTCGACTATTGATAAGTTATGGTATAAATTTGATATCCATAACAAGGGTTATATATGATTTTTGGATATTTTATCGAATTTGCTACAGGCTTGTTATCGATATGTTATTGAAAAGTTATCGATTTTTGATCGCAAAGTTCCCGGATTCTCGGTCATAAAGCGGTAGAAGATAAAGAAAAGGCTGATCAGTTGGCAAGGGATGGTGCAACACTCGTTCCCTAATCTCAATCCGTTTGTGAGAAATCGAAAGGAGGCAGGAGTTGCATATGATCCATTAAGCAGGAATGGATGTTCAAATCCTACAATGTTAGACTCAAAAAGTGGCTCATATCTCTGAAGAGAGAAAATTTAAAGCTTACGATGGACATACTAACTGCACAATGCTTTCTGGCGTCTCATGCTTATAAGTTTGGGCTCGTCAGTAACAGCAGATGTAGGAAGAGCGAACTGCAGGAAGAAACAGTTGAGTAAGTTCAGTGTTCGTGTCCTGCGCTCGTCAGTTCAAGGCTCCAGCTATTAGGGGCAGAAGTGTTGCCAGATCTCGAGCAGCAATTTAGCTAGATCATAGAAAACTTCCAGTACTTGCCAATAGGACAGAGTTATTTTATGACATAACTCCTGGCACCTAATTGTGTTCTTCCGTTTGGTCGTCCAATAAATTTTAGGTAACAATATGGACCAATATAAATCAACCTAACCTTGATCGCAAAGTTTTCGATTTACTATCGAGTGATTAAACTCATACATTTTTAACAAATTTTAAAATTAACTTTGAAAGTAAAACGTTTACTTTTCGTTCTGAAAGTGGGCTTAAGAATCCAATCGGAATTGAAAAGAGAAGCGAGCCGCATTTACAGGAAGTGAAAGGCAGATGTAGAAAGGTATGGGCGCTGGGAGCTCGACCTATTAGCCACCAGGAATAACGCCCGCAAAATTTTACCAAAAAATTCAGCGACATACAAAAGGTAGTGGCCGCGTTGTGAGTGTAAACATTCTAATAGTTTAAATACGTATTTGGCGTTTTTAGTGATGCGATTTTTAAATTAATATTTTACAGTTATATTTAAACGGCCGCCGTGGTGTGATGGTAGCGTGTTCTGCCATCCACACCGAAGATCCTGGGTTCACGCTCTGGGCAAAGCAACATAAAAATTTTAGAAACAAGTTTTTTGAATTAGAAGAATATTTTTCTAAACGAGGTTGCCCCTCGGCAGTGTTTGGCAAGCACTCCGAGCGTATTTCTGCCATGAAAAGCTCTCAGTGAAAACTCACCTGCCTTGCAGATGCCGTACGGAGTCGGCACAAAACAAGCAGGTCCCGTTCCGCCAATTTGTATGAAAAATCAAGAGGAGCATGACGCAAATTGGAAGAGAAGCTCGGCCTAAAATCTCTTCCGAGGTTATCGCGCCTTACGTTTATTTTTTTATTTAAATTTTATAAATTTTAAATAAAGTTTCCAACTTGCCATTTATGCATAGATTAGACTAAAGTTAAGGCCACATCTAGAGGCAATACACTACGCGACACGTCTCTACGTATTTGATCAACATTGTAGCGTCGCGTAGTGTAGTGGCGCTAGATGTGGCCTTAGCTTAAAATCAAAAAGCAATCTTTCTGACTAATTTCATTATTTACAGTTGTATAATAAATTATAAAAATCAATTTATGTAGCATTTCATTTGCATTTCAAACAAAAATAATTATTTATATTACATAATCACTTGAATAACTTTCCAGATTGATTCAACTCACTTATAGCAAACTCTAAATAAATAACATCTCAATAAAAACTCCTTGCGAAATTTAAGATACATCGTCTTATTTACAGCAACGAACAAAAAAATTGCAGTAGCAATTTATATCGAAAGTCGTCAATTCAATTCTTTTTTTTTATTTGATTTAATAAAACAAGGCGACAGCTGTTTCGATTATACCACCTTGTAAATCTCTTCAAAGCCTTTTCTCCCGGGAGTGGGATTTGAACCCGCACTCCTACGATGGTTGAAGTGTTACAAACGCATTCAGCCCCGTCATGCCTTAGTTGTTGTAAACCTAATCCCATTTGCCTTCTTTGCATATTTTCTTTATTCACAGTCCGTACTTCGTATGGCATCATGTGGTAAAGTTATGCGTGGTAAGGCGGTTTCAAAGAAACTTGGTGTTGTTGCTTTTATTCTATTTATAGAACTACAAGGAATTAACCAATGTTGTCTATTTGTATGAGTTTTAAGCGGTTATTACCCTTATTTCTTTAAATGTATGAAAACATTTATTGGAAGCATTTTTTATTTATAATTTCTTTAATAATTTGGGAAAAATTTAAACAACGTGATATTATCTTTTTTTATTTTCGTTGTTTTAAGTAATAAACTTCTATGAATTTTGTAACTGAAACAATGCAAACCAATCTCAAAAACGTGTTCGATAAAATTTCGTCAGTTAAATTCTTTTTTTTTATTTCTGATATTTTAAGAAAAACGGCTTTGAAACCAATCTCAAAAACGTTTTCGAAAAAATTTAAAAATGCGACGAAATTTCCTCCATCGAATTCTTCTTTGTTATTTCCAATATTTTAAGAAAAAAACTTCTATGCATTTTGTCACAGAAACCAATCTCAAAACTCGTTTACGAAAATATTTGAAAATGCGGCATACATTTCGAGCTAAATTTTTTTAAGTATGATGTTTTATACCCAAATCTATTTTAGTCTAACAAACTACAAGTTAAAGTTCGCTCAAAATTAGCATTGACTCTTGACAATTTGTTTCCGACGTATGTTTTAGATCAGTGGTGCAGTCGAAAGCTTTGAAAAACTATGCGGCGTTCACCTACAAGTCGTGTGAGCGCAGCGATAGAGATTCACCAAAGCCGGAGTCATTGGTGCCGTATGTCGTGACAGAGATTGAATGTTTCGTATCAGGTTATCAATGCTTCAAGCAGTGAAGATCACATTTGTGAATCCTATGCTCAACATTCTCCATCTAAGAAAATACTACTACGAAAAAGTTCCGATACATTCGAAGCTCTTCATGCGTTGTGCACCATGTTTAAAATTTTCTTCCATAGAGAATGGAAAAAAAACTAATTTTTATATGGAAGGAAGTCCGAGAGACCTACGAGTATAATACCTACGTGACACTACTTTATTTTCATGTATTTTTCTTGAATTTCTTGTAGTTAATACGACATCCATACCAAAAAATTTTGAGAATAGAAAATAAAAATTTAGAAATTTTCGTAAAATTTTCTAGAATTTTGTATTTTTTTCGAAACGTTTTTGGATTAGTTTTCTTAGTTAAAGTAACAAATATATATAGAAATTTGTTCTCCAAATTTCGGAAATAAGAAAGAAAGAATTTAATTGACGGAATTTGCAAAAATTGCCGCTGCTATTTTTCTGTTCGTTGCTGTATATAAATTGTCAACTAAGCAAAAGTATAAGATTTGTTATATGAATTGTCATCTATTTAATTAAAATTTAAAGATATATATGTATTTGTGCATATTGATGAGGTGAGAGAATATTTCATATGAAAACATGGAATGTTGTAATCCTTGTGGCATTTAATGTATGTATGTATGTTTGTCTTGTATAGAACATTGCAATTTCCTAACGATTAAATCTATGTCAAATATATTTCCTTAGAATTGCATAATCGACACATTTTAACACTTGTCAATTAAGTAAATTAAATAGAAAATGTTATTGTATAAAAACAACCTCCAGTATACAAATGTTCATACATTCATGCGTAACAAAATAATGAAATCGGGCATAAATCGATATTGTTGGGCATACATAATGGTTGATTTAATAAAAACAAACATTATTTGAAATCCCGATTTATAAATTATCACAGAAGCAGTCAAATCATGCCTCTCTACTTCATTAGTTTTCTGTGGGTTTTAAAACATCTGTAAGTGAATCATGTTAAAATGACAAAAGTGTAAAATCGTACTGCTGTTGTGAGTGCTTTTTTTGAGGAGAAAGCGTCGAAAGCCTTAAAGTAAATTTGTGACTTTAACCAGGACTAAAACTTCTACTGTCTCAGTGATATTTCACACCGATACTACCGTCAAGTTATCCGTCGGGAATTGGGTTGAACCAGGCATGCTTAACCAACGAAACGAAGTCATTTCGTTTCGTTTATTAACGTTAAGAACGTCAAATTAACGTTAAACAAAATGACTTCGTTTCCTTTATTAACGTTGATTATCGTAACGAAATGATATCGTTTCGTTGGTTAAGCATGCCTGGGTTGAACACTACGATCTATGTCCGTTGTGGTGACGTTACAGTACTTCTTCTGTCACCCGGGCGTTGGATAACTTTAATGAAGGAAACTTGACTAATTGTTTCATTAACCTTCTATGTGAAATTGGTATTACATATTATTCAATACTTTTGTCTTACTTATAGGGCCTTGATAAGCGCAATTCACAACCCAATTGTCAACCTCATATAAGAGAAGGGAATCCTGTTACAAATATTAAGCATGCGAGGTTCTGGCGAAGGGTGGGTGTGCGGTATGGTCTAGAAGGTTAAATATAATCATATTAACTTGTTCCCGAGATGGTTTGGCTAGTATCTTCATGGTGCTGGTTACCGAAACGTACCGGATCTGTATTCGACAAAGGACTACTCCACAAAACGTTCGCCTTTATCGCTGCCAACAACAACAAAAACAGCAAGAACCTTACTCATAAACAAATTACGACATCTCTTCTCATTCAATTTTCGGGATGAAGCACACTTTTGCTGAGCTGATCTCATGAATGTGTATACAAATATTCCCGTTTCTTCATCTCGTAGAAGTTAGTGATTAAATATTTTTTAGCTTATTCAGTAATGTTTACAAAAAGTCAAAGTTGAAATTTTATTTCATATATTAATTTGAACAATTCGCATAATAAGCAGATAAATAAATATTTTTATATCAACAACTTAATTTGGATTGAACTATTCTTATATATACAGGGTGAGGCAATTGAATAGGAAATAGTTCTATACAATTCAAGTTTTGTGGAGAGGTTAAATCGTTTGGAATTTCAATTCGAAGTTGAAATGAGAGTTGGAGTGGGAGTCAGAGTTGGAGACGGAGTTGTATTAGGAGTGGGAAAGAGAGTTGGAGTGTGAATGAAAGTGGGAAATCAATGGGAATGAGAGTTTGGGTGCGAGTGGGCGTGGGAGGGAAATAAATGGGGTAAGGAATGGACAAGAATAAGAAGAAAAATGGAGGATAAAGTAGACGAGAATGGTATAGAGAGAGAGCAAGCGAGGCTCAGTTTTTGAATGTCGGCTTCAATTTTCGGAGAGGACAAAGTTTGCCAGGTAATGTAGTTAAGTAGCAAGTGTTGCTTCCTTCTATATTAGAATAGAGGAGCGAGATATTTCCACTAACGCACTACGTGCAACAGCAAGGGACGTTCTCATCGCACTCGTTATGCCAAAACAAACTATTTGATGTAGTTTGCAAAATTAAAAAGGCATAGGAAACTACTGGCTTCAAGATTCAAGGGGTTGATGAGCGCTATTCACTGCTTCCGCAACCCGATTGTCATCCTCACCTAAGCGAGGTGAGTCCTGTTGCAAATATCATACACATATTTAGCAAGCGAGTTCCTCGTGGGATAGGCTAGAAGGTTCAACGTGTACCTGTAGTATCTCAATGGTGCTTGTTATCGGAACGTACCAGATTTAGATCCAGCTAATCTTCGGGGAGTGTCTTAATCGCTACAACGACAACATCAACAAAAAAATTTACTTCACAGCAGTGTTAAATGTTCAGTGTACCATTTTGGGCCCCATGTTTTACCATATAGTCGAGCATTCCACGTGAGGTTTCAGTCCAATGTAACCCCTAGAAATATTGCTTCCATTGAAAATCGGATTTGGGTGCCAGGGACGACTCTGACATGGATGGTTTTCTCCTCCGGCTAAAATGCTTTAGGACTGTTTTGTTAGGACTAATAGACAATTCATTAGTATAATCTGCATATCCTTGTATGTCAAATCCATTGGATTTCAGTAACTTCAGGAGGTCAACTATGAGTATGGTCCACAAGACAAGAGAAAGTACAACCCCCTTGATGGCCAAAATTTACTCAATTGTCCCTCTTAGCTGAAGACTGATTTTTCTTCTCCTTAGTATGGATAGCACTCAGCGAATGATCATCGGGCTTATATCCTTGTCATTCGTAGTTCCTTGTTCGATAGCTTGATGTGTCGTATAAGCGAAAGCTCCTGAGAAGGGACAGAGCGCTAGATATTTAGACAACAAAGCCTGTTCAATTTCTCCCTTAAAGCTATGAATAGCCGTCTTCGTAGATTTTTCTAGCTGATAGGCAAATTGAGTACTACACATAGGGAGTTTGTTAAGGTTGACCTCCCTAATATGCTAATCCAAAATTTTCTTCAAACCATTTAGGAGAAACGAACTGATGCTAATTAGTGGATACGGGGAGTGCTGTTGCTCGGGTTTCCCTGGCTTTTGGTATGAGAACTACCTTAAACTCTGTCTAGCTGTTTGGAGTATAACAAAGCTGTAGAGATGCCTTATACATAAATAAAAGTATAGAAACATCTCGATACTTTTGGAGAAACCTGTATATATACATAAGCAGACACACACATGCTAACATTTCGCCAATTTTAATTACCTTGTAACACAGCATTTAATTTCCTTTATTCAGTGGCAATTCACTTTTAATCAAAACTGTACAATTTCCTTTTTCTCTTTAATTACGTTTTATTGAGGTCTCAATTAACAATGAATTTACGCTTACTATAAACGCATGCGAGAACTTCATTTGCCGGCAGCACTTGAAGCTATTGGCGGGCCGATTGCATGCTACGCGTCCCTGATATGGTCGCCAAGCCTAAAGATTACTTACTGGAAGAAAATACAGGCCTGCCAAAATACTGCCCTCAGAACCGCTACAGGTTGTCTTCTTTATATTCCCAGAACACCACCTACACAATGAGGCGAGAGTACTCGCAAATGCTGAACAAACAGTGTCTGTTTAATACCCAGAAAAACATCTAATTGATGAGTCCGCACCTCCCAGTGGCTTAAAGGGGTCATCTCCGTAGGCATTATGAGAAAATACGGCACCTGAGAACACAGCCGTATGAAGCAAAAAAGCACAAGCAAGTCCTCAGTGATATCCACAAATGTGCGTTGGACCTCTATGTCGGTAATTGCCCGGTGAATCCAGTTCTTATAGAAAAATACCCAGAACTCACAGAAGATGAGGCAAACGCGCGTCACTCTAGTTCAACTTCGATCTGGGTACTGTAACAGGTTAAACTATTATCTATCCAGAATCAACCCGGACATACAAAATGTATGTCCTGCTTGCACTGTGTTCCCACATGACACCAACCATCTCTTCATTTGTAATGTGGAACCAACGCCTCTAACACCCCTCTCATTATGGTTCGCTCCTGTTGAAACATCAATTTTTTTTTAACTCCCGTTAGAGGACATTGATGACAATTTGTGATCGGTCGCACCTATTGGATGGGGTGAAGCACTGCTACAACAACAACAACAACTGAACTTCAATTAAACAATGCAGTATGTGAGTTTGAAAAATATATCAAAATAAACTAAATAAAAATAAAAATAAAAAAATTTTAAGCACTTCCTTTATATAAATGAAGAAAAATCAGCGAAAAATGTTTCCTTATATAAAGACATATTCTTGCTAAACTTTGATTTTTAAATTTTGACATAGAAATTTCAAAAATATTTATGAGAAGCAATTAAAAAGTAACGGCGAAAGAAAATCATACTCTACAAGTCACTTATCGTACCCGTCCTGCTATATGGGGCAGAAGCAGGGACCATGACAACAGCAGATGAAGCGGCTTTGGGAGTGTTCGAGAGAAAAGTTCTTCGAAAGATTTATGGACCTTTACGCGTTGGCGATGGCGAGTACCGAAGAAGATTTAATTATGAGCTGTACGAGCTATACGCAGACATCAACATAGTCCAGCGAATTAAAACGCAGCGGCTGCGCTGGCTAGGTCATGTTATGCGAATGAAAGATGATGCTCCGGCCAAGAAAGTGTTTCTATCGGAACCCGCCTATGGAAGCAGAGGTAGAGAGGCGGCCCCCCCTCCGTTGAAGGACCAGATGAAAGGCGATTTAAACTCCCTTGGTGTGACCAATTGGCGCCGGTTGGCGGATCGAAAGAGCGACTGGCGCGCCTTGTTGGACGGCCGTAACCGTTTAGACGGTTAAGCGCCAATTAAGTAAGTAAGTAAAAACACATTATTACAAAAAAACAACACAAAAAGTATATAAGTCACAAAACTTTTTTGTTGTTGCTTTGTACAACCATTTAAGGTTAAATAACGCTTAATTAGGGCTTACTTAAAACTGACATTTGTTATCTTCTTCGACCTGCTCATAAATAAAGATATTCTTTGATGTAAATTTTTTTTCGACAGCTTAAGCTCACTGCCTGCATTTCAACTTTGTTTTTGTTGTAAATAAATTTCTTATTAATAATTGGTTTAAGTAATTTTCAAAGTAAATACCGTGGTTAAAAGTAAGAGATTAAAATCAAAAAAGGTGCTGATATTTAAGCTTTCAATCGGATTACAAACCGCATGAGGAATTCTGACAGCAGATGATACCGTAAAAAAAAACCAAATAAATAAATATATTTCAAAACTGTGGTTTTATGCGAATTTGTTATTAAATTAAGATAAAATCGTGCAAAACAGCTGGTAGCTCAGCCAGCAAGCTGATTGTGGTAGCATCGGAGATTAATTTCTTGGTTTTTATGTCAATTTGCATTAATTGTGAGTGGAGAGCAAATTAAAAAAAAATTTGTTTGCCTGAAAACAGTTATTTTATACCCAGCTTTATCCGTTTAAACGGATGTAGGCGTCTTACAAATCGTTAACTGTCGACAATTGGAAACACTGAGGACACTTAAATCGTTTTTCACTTAGTCTTTTTAAGGGTAAGGGTTCCTCCCAAATCTCGCATTTTCTTTCTTTTAAGCTTTTTTCTTTTAAGTGAAACCTTTTGCCTTGCGTAAAGAATCGACAGACTTGGACAAAATTTTGAACGTGAGCAAGTGTATCGTATATTCTTCGACTATTTTGCAACTACTTCGGCACGGTTTTAAGAACATTTCGGAATGACTTCAAATCATTTGGTGACTATATTAGAACCGATTCGGAAGGAATTTCAGGATCGCTTCCGCATTATTTTATGTATCATATCGGGACACCATCAGGATCATTGCAAGACATTCTCGAAACTTTTTCGCGGCAGTTACAGGATCAGCTCAGTGTCATTTCAAGACTATTTCGAGACCAATTCGGAACAATACAGCTCACTCAGGTGTTGAAGCCAAACCACAACAGAGGCAACTTTATTAAAAACAAATTATTTCGTGCGTTTTGAGAAGATCTTCTTCGGTAACAACCAATACTAAAAAGTTATTGTTTTATTATCGACTAAATATTGATATTGAATTATTAACGTCGAGTTATCTGTTTGTAATCGTCTAGACAAAGACTTCTTATTGGTCATCATCGGTTGGTTTTTGACGGATTTCAGATGTCTGATCGATTTTATATTGAAATTTTATGTGTATCTATTTCATAGTGAACCGATAAGTCGTCGATAACATATCGATATCACCCCAATTACAAATTGGCAACACTCTGATAAGAAACTTATAACTTTCGATATCAAATTATATATAAATTTTTAATAACAAATCGATATCAGTCCGATAACAAATCTATAACTTTTTTATAACAGATCGATAACTTTTCGATAAATAATCGATGAATTTTAGATAAAAAAGATAACTTTTCGATAACTCGTCTATTAAAAATCCGTAACTCATGATAAACTTTGTTATAGATAGCAAATTTATTACAAATCGATAATGGATTGATATCTCGTCGATACCACGCCTATTATCCTTCGATAACAAACGTTAGAACTTCGATAACAAAATATTGCCGTATGGTTGGGATTCTAGCTTCAACTGGGTATTGCCGTGCTGAGCCTCAGGCCATTAGGGGAGGTTTCGTTGTGGAGACTGAAATTTCCGACCATTGGGCCACAAACACCTTCTTTGCCCACCCTGCGTTAAAGTCGCCAAGCACGAGGTTTATATCATGGCCGGGGGCAGCGCTCGTACGAAGCGTACTTCAGCTCATCGTTCCTCTCCTCCGTCGGTGCACGTGCGGTGATGAAAGAGATATTAAAAATGTTGATTTTATGCGGATAGCGGCTAAACATACGTTCACAGGCATAAATGTCAGTACTTATCGACTAAGTGTCTTTTCCACCACAAATCCAACGCCGAAACTGCGCTTATTTGCATGGCAATTTTAGGAATTCTCACAATTTTTAATCGTTTTTCCCTGCTTCGTCCATCGCATTTCTTGGATGGCGGTGATGTCGGCTTCAACCATTCGGACATCGATACCAATCCCATTTAGGGACCGCACATTCGAGGTTCATGCACTTAAATCGTAACCATTTAAACGTTTACCGAGATCGTCATCAACAAAGGGTTTCCTCTTGATCCGAGGATTTGTTAGGATGTTCATTGGTGTCTGATTTACGTAGCGTGTCCCAAGCCCAGCGCACAATCCCGCTACGAACAAAAATCAGGCTCTATAATCCTCGCATTATATCTTTTCTGAATGATGACTTAGAATTATGCACGATGTTGTTGTTGATAAGGACACTCCCCGAAAGCCTTGGGAAGTGTTATCGATGTCGATGGTCCTTTGCCTGACGCAGATTCGGTACGTTCGGTAACAAGCACCATTAAAGCACCAGCCCCGACCATCTCGGGAACGATTGACTATGACCATATGAAACTTTCAAGGCCATACCGCCCTCCCACCCCCTAAATCCATGAGGAACTTGGGGTCGCCAGAGCCTCGGCTGTTAAAGTAACAGGATTTCCACGGGTAGGTGAGGTTGACAATAGGGTTGGAGAAGCTATATTTTGCGCTGGCAAAACCTTTGAAAGAGTTGCGCTACACAATCCTTTGATAAATTTGGTATTTTAGTCGCCCTTACACAGGCATACCTGCTGCGGGTATATTCTAAGCCCCTAGCCTGCTGGGGGTCCTCGATTGGGCACAATGTCGAAAAGAGATTGGATAGCTCTCGGAGTAATTGAAGGGGGAAAACTAATCGCAAGATTAATTATACTCCTGTGATGCCAATAAATGATGAGCTTAGCGAGTAAAATCCAAATATTTTTAAATTTCTTCGAAATACAGTAAAAAAAGTTTTACTTTTAAGTTTCCTTCACAACGAAATTTAAATTGCACTAAAATTCTTCCATTTACTTAAGACACAAATACATACACACACAAATATTTATAAGCTACTAACTTTGGTCCCATTGAACTAAATTCCATACGCGTGTTACACAATTTTAAAGTTTTGTTATGAATTTTCGTAATTTCCTGAATAGCTCGTAACTTTTAACTTCCAACAATTTTAGTACTTAAATTTTGCACACATTTTCGCATTAAAACTGAAATATTGTTTGTGTCGGTTTTTGCTAAATAAGTAGCACTGCAAAATTTGTTGGGTTGCCAGTCACACATCCATACATACACACATACGTATTCTGCTATCTAATTATGGGCACGAAATTGCGGTGAATATTGAAATGCAAAGAGAGGCATGAGGTGAGGGTTGGCTAAAGTAGCTTCACATATAGTATAATGAGACTGCAATGCGGCTGAGGTGAGCGTGTATTCAGTGTAAATTTAGAGGTAATGTTATATAATTATATATGTATGTAGCTATGTACCTCTAGTGTAAAAGTGTGTGCATACCGCGAATGTGTGTAAATATCACGTTGTAAAACTTGTTGATTTATCGTAATATTTATGTCTAAATGTAAATTGTTGAAAGTTGTTCTAAATTTGTTTTACATTGTCTGTGATTATTTTGATAGGTAAAAGAGTGAATTGTTTTTCAACAGCTCTTAAAGAGTTTTTAATTACAAGCAAATTGGTGTTTGAATTGTAAAAGTCTAGTTGAGGGGTCGACTGCTAATGCGCTACCAAAAATATCAAAAGAGGTGTCAAAAGACGCGTATTGACCAACAACACAATAATCCGAAGGCGGAAAAGAAGATATATGCAGTTGAAGTTGGCTCTTTTCATATGGTTGTTGTAATGTTGTTGTACCCACAAAAAAATTGTAAACATAGTGTTTTGCGCGCATATAGTTTTGGTCTCCAAACCGGTGTTGCACCGACCCAGAGTAATTTCTTATAAGCGCGGCCGAAGGCCGCCAATGCAGAAAGGTGTTCTGCGCAAAAATACTATGGATACCACCCCCGGTTTTGGAGGTACCCGCGGGTCTTTTTTCGGTTTTATATCTTTTGAACGAGTTAAATATTTTATTTTCCGCCTTCGGATTATTAATACTGATGTCAAGACGCGTAGTTTAGCACCCCTCTCGATATTTTTGGTAGCGTATTAGCTATCGTCTAGTTGCTTTTAGCGAATTGTCAAAATCGGTGGAGCCTATTGGCTGCTATTCAACTTTAAAAGAAAAAGGACAAAGAAAATTCAAATGGCGATAATTAAGGATACAGTATTTTTTGGAAAAATCGAAGACGAGCATTACTTGTATTATCGATAGTTATCAAATAATACCTTTGTTGCTCAAAAATAAATCATGACGTTTTTTCGGTGATCAGTTTCAAAAATTTTCACTCTGTGTCTTTAAACTTAATATTTATTTACATTGTTTTATTAAAATTATATAAGTATGAAATGTACACACCCAGTGTTGATAAAAGTATCAAATAAAAAATACAAAAAGTATTTAAAAAAGCTTACATTTTGGGTTTATTAAGCGCTGTACGCAGATCAAAAGCAAACATTCAAGAAAAATTTTGCATTTTTCTTGAGCATGAAAATAGCAGTAGGCACAAAATTTTGGCATTTCACGATGCATGACAATTTATACATGAATACCGCTTTTATAAAAATAAAACAAAATTTATGAAACTTGTTGATACCATTTCCCCCCACAGCCAAGCTCACGATCCGCTACTGCACACACATGCTGGGGTTCATATATGTATACGGTATAAATTTGGAAAGTCCAATCGACACGCAATGCGGATACAAAATGCCATTTGTGGTTTATATTGCTGCGGCAACGCGCTTGCGAATTACACCCCAATGACCGAAAAACCGAAACAAATGCATCTCTTAGTTTGCAAGTTGCTTGCTTATTAAGCATAACGTTAGCTTACAAAACCAATGAAATGCAAAACCTCAAAAAGCTAAAAGAAACACATGTTTACCGAATTTGTAAGCCCAGAGATGCCAATGCGAAATTTTTGAATCATTCGTGGCCTATAGCCTATAGTTAGGCGTTTAAGCTACATACATATGTATGTGTGTATGTGATATACGTTTATAACAAATTTGTGATATATTTATGCGCATGAAATCGTGAGCAAATCCATACAGTGTTAATTTTATATCAAATTTCGTCCACTAAATTTCTTTTTATTTTCGATATTTTAAGAAAAACGTCTATAAATATGGTAAGTGAAACTATGCAAAGCAATCTCAAAAATGTTTTCGGAAAAATTCGAAAATTCGTAAAAATGTTACGAATGATTTCGAACTTTCATTCGAGCTCTGAATTTGTTGTTGTGTTATCGGCCTATTGATCTATAAAATCCCGGGTTCGAATCGAGGGCTTAAGTTTGAGTGAGTCGCGCTAATATTTGTTGATAAGAAGCGGCCGATAAGTACACGGATCTTTTTGTGAAAATTCAGGATTGATTTCTTGTTTTCTCCGATTGATGTGTACATTGGGGCATAATGATCCCCTCTAGACCCTTTTGGTACAGTTGGGATTAGTCTCTTCATAGGACTTGCTCAAACAAAAGGGTAAAGTTCAATGCATACAAAGAGATCAAAACTGGCATTAGTCGCATACTTCTTTGCGACTCATCCGGACTCATCCTAGATTATACGCATTTTTGCAGGATAAACGTGTGTTGTTAGTGTAGATAGCACACCCAGCAGACGTTTCTCTGCGGAAAAATTCAACCCTTCCTACACTTCATTCTTCTTGTCAGTTGTTGCCGCTGTGTAAGTCCCTTCATCTCAATCTTTCTTGGCCTTCTTTTTCTTACTCTACTACCATGTCACCTTCCTAACTTCTCGCCTCTCATTCTATCGCAGGATTCTTTACAAAGATCGCGACGACAGTGAACAAATTTTTTTACATTCAGCGCATCTACGTCACATTATCAATTTTATTTGTGAACTTTAAACGAATGACAAAAGCGAAAGATAGAACCTTATAATACTATCGGTGGTGAGGTTGCAACGCATATACACACATACACACAATCTAGGACTAATCAACGTAGATAGAGAGAAATAACCTAATCATACATTTTTTGATAATGTGATGTCATGCCCAAACAGCGAATAGGCCACAATAGCTGTGTTTTGCTTTTACATGTATATACATATGCACTTAACATATATGGACCGCTAAGTGTATAACTAAAACTTTGAAATGTTGCGCCAAAAATTAGTACTGCTTAATTCCAGACTGCATTATACTCAGTTGCAAATGAATATAAGTCTCTCCATTTTATTTCTACACTACTCTTCACTTCTATGACCGAAAGGTGTATGTGTCCACATCGCAGCTGACTATGAGCAACAGAGTTGTGTGTCTCCGCTATTAAGCACAACCCGTTTTGTAGCGAATTATTTTACCACTGCCGCGAGTCTTCAATAATTGCCGCTATATTGGTCTTCTAAACATTATCTAAGTGGTGATGAGCGCTATTTTTTACCCGCAAATGTAGACGTGTATACATGGAAAAAAACACGGCTTATGTTAAGAGAAAGTAACCAACTTTAATGTTTTCTCTAACATTCTTGCTCGCGCTTGCACTCTTTATCACTTCCTCTCTGGCTACTTATTAATTCTACATAGAGAAGATCACTATCTCAACATCACACCTCCCACATTAAAATTCATTTATGTATATCTCAGGGGTGGCTTTCCGTAATTCGTTAGTCGA
>JARSSU010009456.1:0-26228 GCA_029619165.1 Eurosta solidaginis | reverse complement strand
TTTATGAGTCAATTACTCTTTTGCAACTGGTTATTTATTTTTGTGCCGGTTATTTGTTTAGAGCAGGAACTTTTTAAAAACATCTACTTTTTCAAACCGGTTAATTTTTAGAAGCAATTACTTTTTTACAACCGTTTGCTTTTTGGAAGTGTTAGCTTTTTTTGGAGGTTATTCCATTTTTGAAACCGGTTAGTTTTTTGCAACCAGTTAGTTTTTCTAATCGATTCATCTTTGGAACCTGTTATTTTTTTGTAACCGGTTACTATTTCTGAATCAATTACTATGTTGCAATCGGTTTTTTAGAGCACCCCTTTTTTTGGTACTGAATTTATATAACCGTTTACTTTTTTGAAACCGGTTAATATTAAAAGAAATAACATTTTGAAACGTTTACTTTTTTGAAGTGGCTACCTTTTTGGAACCGGTTACTTTTTGAGACATGTTATTTTTTTGGAACCGGCTACAGTTTTCGATTAATCTTTCAAAACCAGCTATTTTTCCGAACCGGTTGCTATTTCTGAATCTTTTGCTATTTTGTAACCGCTTATTTATTTTTGTGCCTGTTACATTTTTTAAAGGAGAACGTTTTAAAACCGTCTACTTTTTTGTAAACAGTTGTTTTTGGAAGTGGAAACTTTGTTGGAAACTGTTGCTTTTTGGAAACCGCTTTAAAAAGTAAACCGGTTGCTTTTTCTGAATTAAAAAAATCTTTTGGAACGATAGAATCGATTACTTTCTGAAACAGATTACTGCTATGGAACCGGTAACTTCTCTGTAACCGGTTACTTTTCTGAAATCGTTTAATTTTTTGGAACCGGCTATTTTTCTGGAACCGATTACTGTTCTGGAACTGGTTACTTTTCGACATCGCTTACTGTTCTTGCTCTGGTTACTCTCCTGGAAGCATTTAATTTTTGTTGAACTGGCTATTTTTCTCAAACCTGGAAATTTTGTCTGCAACCGGTTACTGTTTTTGAATCAGTAATGATAACCTTTTTACTATCGGTTTTTTAAACCAGTGAAGGTTTAAAATCAGTGGTTCTATCTTTGTCTAATGATATGCCACAGCTCGATATTTTTTCCAGACTCGATTTTATAGCACTTCTGCATTTGATGGTTGTTTTTGAGAATCTACCCAAACAATTTGACTACCTCTTTTTAAGTAACAAAACCCACGGCACTAATTGAAAAATATAAAGAATCTTCTAATACCGCAAAACAATAACACAATTCAACAATAATACCCATTCACTTAATAATTTAATCATTCAAAATTTGGCAACAGAATACCCATCAATAAATAATTTGTATATAGTTGTGTGTGAGTGTATGATTATGAAAAATGCATATGCACTATAATTTGTATGTATGTTTTCATGTATGTATGCATGTATGTGTGTATGTATGTATACCAGGACCAGTAGTGCGTTCCAAATGATGACGTATATTGTTAAAACGTGCTGGCAGTGCAGACATCTCATCTTTATTATCAATCACATGGACATGGCCAGGAACTCGGGTCTTTTTTGTGACTTTACTTATTGGTATAGATTTTTTATTATTCTCTTGTTCCTTCTCCTCCTTAGTGATAGGTCTGCAATGAATATATTTTAAATTAAATATGGAAATATTTATAATCGAAAAAATTAAAAAAAAAGAACAATACAGTTATCAGATAGATATTTTACCTATGCACGGTTGATGCTAACGATAAGGCGGAGAGTGAGCTGCGCTTGGAAACCTGATCCCATAGATCCCTTTGCTTTTTGTACAATTCTGGATCGATTTCTATACCCCAACCACGGCACTGCAAAAACAGTGTAAATACAAGAGTTAAAAACGGAGCTATGAAATATTAAATAACAACTTTTATTAAATAATTTTGATATATATGTATAAAGTCCTTGTTGTTTGGCGTTACAAACAAAGTTATAGCCAAAAGAAAATACTGATAGACATACATACTTTTCCATGTAATAAAATACAACTACGGCCAACTTGAATACTTTGGAGGGCAAGCCAGCCTAAGATACTAATTTAAATCTATAAAGTGTATGTAACAGCCCTTATTCTACTCAGCAGATAGGATCGATCTATGTAGAGTTTTCTTTTTCCTTTAGCATAGGAAGAATTTATCTGCGACTCATGAAAATAAGTCCCAAAGATAACAATCTTAACAATCTAGAATGTACCCCACATGTAAAAAACCTTAAGCTATGTTATTCGCCACTACCGAAATAGAGTTTCCAGATTTACCATAAAACAATGGACCAATAAGATGGCTAGAGAGCTGGCACATAGAAGCTCATAAGAAGAAAACAACGAAATACCCAGCTTCAAGGTATGCAGCTATATTCGGCGGCGTGAATTCGAAATGTTTACGTAAACAGCCCTACGGAAAAGATGGGTATTAGTCACTGTACAGCAGCTGTAAACGCCAAGCTTCTAGAGAGGCAGTTTAGTATTTTTTGTCTTAAAACCCAGCTCTAACTAGAACTCGTCTAGATCCTTTCGAAAGCACGTTTGTGGGAGCTGCATATGTCGTCTAAATTAGTGATTTCAAATGTTCTGCATTTTATTAAAATCCTCAGTATTTGGGGCATATATACGATGAAACATTCAGCTTTTGACGAGTTTTGTGGCATCAAAACGACTTTGAATAGGTACTTCAGCGATAAAGGCGTTAGTCAATTTATGTACGTAAGCTCCCATCAGACCCGGAGTACGTTTTATTGTCTAAAATTATGTTTGCCTGCATTATTTGAAAAGTGTTTTTTTCCTACACTCCTTCTCTTCTTTGTCGTGTGCCACTTCGATTCCCTTTTTTTTTATTTTCAATTGGTCTTTCCTTACCCTATCTCGCCATCTCTCTCTTCCTCTTATTCTCCCTCCCCAACCCATCGCACTCTCTGTTTTCTTCTGTTTCTTGCTCCTTGTTTCTACCTTTCCAACCTTTGCCATTCCTCACCATCTCTTTCTGTAGCTCTTTCTTTTCAGATATCTCTCCTACACCCGTGTTCTTCCGCTGGCCCCTCTCCCCTACTCCATCAATTCTTTTTTTCCCTAGCAGCTGTTGCTATCGCCATTATTCACGCTCTCTTCATCTATTTTTTCTGCTTCTCTCTTAATATCTACTTCCCGTTCTCTCTCTTTTTTCTCCCCAACTCTTCTTTTCCTCGCTCTCTTTCTTCAATCTTCTATAACTACGATGTGTTCTTTTGTCCACTTTCCTCAATAAAATTTAACTTTGATGGGCCCAACGACGATCGAATTTCCGACAACAACTTGGAAAAGTAGGTCCCTTAAAATTCCGTATAAATTTCTTCTGAAGCAAATTTATTTAGAGCATTTAAATGGTTCTATCGTTCAAATTCAATATTGCTAGACTACTGTTGAGAAATTCGAAATTTAAAAGATATACGCGCTTTCCTTAAAGCTCCAATGTGAACTTATATGGGCCCCCATATATATGTAGCCTCTTGATTTGGCTTTATGTTTGCCTTCGAACTCACTTCCGTCAGAATATTTTCTCGCCTACCAGTTCCTAATTGTCTTAAACCGAGTCTGAAGCCTACTATTATTTTAGGTTAAAATTTGCACACGAGTTCAATAAAACCAAACAATCGCCTTCTGTTTATTTTAAGTTTATTTTTTAGCCTTCTTCTATGCATCCTTTTCTTTATTGCTTTTCAATAAACTCGTTCTGCTTCTATTTCTCTGGCCGCTAGTTCTCATGCTCCTATTTCTAGCTTTCGTATTTCGTTTGGTTTATGTGCACTCGGTGAGGTTTGGTCTTGCAACCCTCTTATGAAGAAACCTTTTCCAAAAGATATTTTTCAAGGTTTTTTATCCGCTATCGCATCATTGCCCCCATTAGTATAAAGGCCCTCATTTAACATTGGATAAGATAACCTGATATCCTTATTGACTTACCTTGTACTCTCCAGCCTTCTTTCGTAATTCAACTACTTCCTTGAACCATAATCCAACTCCGGTTGGGAACGAGGGGGAGCAGTGCCATTCAATAGTACCTCCTTCTCATGTTGCTTATTGTCTACGCCATCGATGCTTTTATCCTTAACTTCCTCAAAGCCGTAATTCTCTTTTCTGGTAATAAAATGATTAGTACGTTCCAGATCGAATGCTTGTGAGAATGGGCGTATGGTCGTTTTCCTTTCGACTTTCTCAACAATGGTTACATGTCTATAGAATATGCGATGGGGAGTTTTTGAAAATGTGTGTTTTTTTCAGTTTTGTTATTTTTGGTAATTGCCGTTTATCATTCCGTTGCAGTGATAGATTTGGGGTAGCATAAAAGTGAATGCGGTGAACATTGAATTAAGTTTGTTAGAGTATGTTAGAATAAAAAGCCAAGTCCATTGATAAATTGAATGACATTGGATGACATTGAACAGCAGTTGTTGTGAATTTTGTTCATTTGTATGGTTTTATAATGGTGCACAAGTAAGTGTGGGTCATGTTAACGACGAGCAAAGCAAGCAAGCAATGAATGTTTCAAATTTTGAGAAATATATGAAAGAGAAAAAGAAATGTTTAATATTTCATATTTGCAAATATTAATATTAAGCAAGGATGACAGTGAAGGTGATGATAGTGGAAGATGTTAGTTATATAATACATGGGTAAGGATTGAGGAGGAAATTGATTTAACGGTCTACTGAGAAATGGGGCAAATAGTAGGATAGTTATATTTTTGCTTAGGAAGTTATATTTTTACTTTTATCTACAATTCGTTATCTATCCATGATTTACTATCTGAATAAAAATTGATGTAAAGACAACAAAATGAAATTGCTACATGTTAGTGAATGAGAGCGATGATTACAAAAAAACATAAAAGATACAAATTGTGAAAACTAGAAAATTGTACGATAAATGGGTATAAATGTAGTAACACCAAGAAAAAATTTTATCAAAAAATGTTAAAAAATACTTTTTCATACTTTTCATTTGGTTTGGTTTCTTCGGCATCGCTAACCAGCGGCTCCAACTCATGCAGTGTAGCTGAAAGCACATAAGAAATTTTATTTCTGTTCCATTTCTCTGTTAAACGAAAAACTTATTTGCAGCTATTAACAAGTTTTCCTAATATAAATTAATATTTATTTAGTTAATATGTAGCAGAAAAGGCACAAAAATTATACAAAATTATAATTTGCTAAATGAATTTTTTTAATTACTATAACGAAATTTAACAAAGTATAGAGTTGTGAATATTTCGTGGTTTTATAGAGATATTTTTACTTAACTAAGAAATCGTCGCCCCCTTGCAAAAACCAGGAACGTGCAATAATTAAAATATTGGGGAATCAAGTTAAATATTTTTGAAAAATAAACTGTTTCATATTTGCCTTATATACATGAGGTATTATATAGGTAATCCAAAAAACTCGATAACTTATGATCCGAAAAATGCACATCATATCTCTGACAAGAGGGCGAAGATATATATATAATGCATGTGGAAGAAATAAAAATTTTCTATAAAAAAATACATCGTTTGACACAAATAAATTGGTTTTCTAATTTGGTTATGTGAATGTAAGTGAAGATGGATGGATTTCTTCTAGAACGTTGCCCCTTGACGAAACCAGCAGAACAAACAACTAGTTCTATTAAACTTCCACAAAGAAAACGAACAAAGAGATAACGCAAATCAAAGCAAATAAACAGGCAAAAAACAAAACAAAACCAACAGAAACAAAAATAAGCAAAACCAATAAACAAACAAAACAAGCAATCCAAATAGAACAAGCAAAAATAACACAACTATTGAGTCAAAGAAAACAAACCAGAGAGAAAAATCATAGAAAACAAGTAATAATAACAAAACTATTGAGTCAAACGAAACAAACCAGAGAGAGAAAACAATTGAATAAAACAAAACAAACCAGAGAGACAAATCAAAGAAAACAAGGAATAATAACAAAATATTGAATCAAACAAAACATACCAGAGAGACAAATCAAAGAAAACGAGCATTAATTACAACACGATTGAAACCAGAGAACAAATCAAAGAAAACAAGCAATAATAACAAAACGATTGAGTCAAAAAAAAAGAAAATCAGAGAGAGAAATCAAAGAAAACAAGCAATAATAACAAACCGATTGAGTCAAAAAAAAACCGGAGAGACCAATAAAAGAAATCAAGCAATAATAACATCAAGGTTGAATCAAAAGAAAACAAATAAAACAGACAAAAAAACGAAACAAAAATAAGCAATTGAAACAAGCTGCATAAATCAAACAAAACAAAGCAGAGATAAAAAATTAACAAATCTAACAACGTAAACAGGAAAACCAAAGTATTAAAATAAATAAACTTAAATCATACAAACTTAATAAATATTTAAAAACCAAAAAAATTATCAAAGCGAATCAACGAAAACAATCAAATAAAAAAACGACCAGAGGAAGTAAAAATCAATAGTACAAACACAAATCAACCAAAGCAAATCAATAAAATACACAAACCAACAACTAATAAAACACGCAAACCAACAAACACAAAGCAAAACAAGCAAGAAGCTTATTTTAAACAAAGAAAATGCACCTATCGAAACAATATAAAACAGAAAAGAATTAAACGCAAACAAAACAGACAAATAATTTAAAGCAATAAAACAAAACACTACAAAGAAGACGAACGAGCCGATCAAAAAAGAACGAAATAAACAAACAAACAAAAACAAAACAAAAAGCAAGAAACATCACCAGAATAAATAAAACAAAACGAAAACAAAATCAAAGAAACAAATTTAACAAACATAAGCAAACCAAACAAACAACATGAATAGCACAAGCCGAAACTAGCAAATAAAACAAAAAATAAACAAACGAAACAAGCAAAATAAAAAACAATAAATAAAACGAAAGCAGTTTTTACAAAGAAATAAACAAACCAAACAAAATAAAGGAAAACGAAAAGCAAACACTACCAACAAAATTAAAAAAATAAACAAATAAAACAAATATATTTGATATATCTAAATAAAGTAAAGAAAACAAACAAGGAAACTTAATAAACAAAAAACAAAAAAAAAGGCCATACAAATTTAATAAAACAAAAATAAATAAAATAAAACAAATAAACGTAAAAGAAATAAATCAAACCAATGCCAAACACTAAAGAAAGACAAAAAAAAATGACAAGCAAAATAAACTCGAAGCGTTATAAAACCAACAAAATAAACAAAATCTATAACAACAAACAAACAAAAAAAAACAGTGGTATCAAGCAAACTAAACAAACTTGGGAAAAAAATAAAATGCAAAAGAAATAAAACAAACGAAAAAAAAATTGTCCAAACTAGCCCAACTAATCAGACAACACAAGGACCATTGTAAGCAAAACAAATAAAACAAAGGAGAAAACTAAACCAATATAATAATCTAAATAAACAAAAATAACCGAACAGACCAGAAAAAAAACAATGTTGCTGTGGTGTTCCAGGAGAAACACGGGCCAACATCCTTATGAGCTATATCTGTTTCCAAAATAAATATTTGTACAGTACACCTGCTTTTAAGGTGTTTGGTAATAAAGATGCAAAAAAGATAGATTCGTCTTATTGGTATTCCATAAGAAGCGAAGGCGAATCTACACCCGGTGGTGGCAAAGCGAATTCTACCAATTTGCCGTGCAGAAGAATGTCAAGTCTAAATAAAATTTTCATTGATTTCGATTAACTGGTATATTGTTGTGCAAGGCGTTGTATGAAAAATTATCAAGAAGAAGCAATCAGCTGCTGGGATAACAACACATCGTACTGAATTCGCTTTGGCTACCACCTGGAATGGATTCGCCTTAGCCTATAATATTTTGCTTTGTTTTCTGCTGTGTGATGTAATTACAAAACTGTATAGATTTTATTGTGCCAAACAATATATTTCCTCCAAATGGTTGCAAAAACGATCAGAATACAAGAATTAATGTGGAAGTGATGAATCAAGCAACCCACAAAAATAAAAAATAGAAAAATAAAACAACAACGAGTCGTTAGAGAGGAAAAGGCAGCGGAAGGTGTCCCAAGTTAACTTTGATAAAAAAAATGAAAATCCAAAAAAAAATTATTTTAACAAAAAAGTAACACGAGGGATAGTGCAGCAGCCTTTGCAAATGTGAGAAGGATTGAAGGATCTCTGCAAATGCGCTTAGGTATGCACTCCTCATTACTTTGATGGTTGTTTGAAATTAAAATTTGCAAACCAAAACTTAAATAAGCGAAAATATGTATGTATGTATGTGTGCTTGTTTCATAAACAAACATATGTGTATATGTATGAATGTAGTGCTGTATGTAGATATGTCCTTTTTTGCAATCGAATGAATGTCATTAATATAGAACGAAATTTCATTGAGCAAATTAGGTTTGATTTAATTTACACGAATAAATTGATGTAGTAAATGTAGCAAGTGTCTTTTGAGGAGATTTTTCACACTAATAAAAAAGGAAGTGAATATAAAATGTGAAAAACAAACAAAAATATACAAATGGTAGAAAAATTATTTGCGAAAGCTTTTTCTTTTTTTTTGTCATAGTATGCACCAAATTAGCTGTAATTTTTTCTCTCTTTCAAGCAGGACAGAAATATTGAATTTGACGAAAAATTTTGCATTGGTAAAATAAATTAAGCAGCATTTAAAAAAAATAGTAAATATTTCAGCGAAAGCGGCAATACTTTGGAATTTGAAGCATTTGTTATGCTTAGGGAGCTAATATTTTAAAAAAATTCTGTAAAAAACCTTGGAAATATTGAATTTGTTTTTAAGGTTACACACATCCTTCTCTCTTTGCACAAACGTTCGGCTCTATAGGAGGTTCTACTTGTTTTTTAAATTTTCTGATACTGAAGATTTTACAATGTGTTTCTGAAACTATATTTCTTGTTAGTTTCATCTTCTTTTATAGATGCTCTTATTGCAATAGGTTTTTAGTTCTCGACCTACGCTATTAATTAAATAGGACGACAAAAATCACACTCTTCGTTTAGTCTAGGATGAGGTCACAACCTGTAGTTTGCTTTATGTACCTCTAGTACAAGGCTTAATGACTTTCTTTTATTTAAGCTCGAAGGTTGCTCAGAGAGTGTGGATATGAGAGCCGAATGTAGAAAACTCTCAGCGATAAGTTTCGCAATCCGCAGGACGACGATAACTTTTCCTTAGATTACTCTGCGATCTTTAATTCATACACTACGGTTTTGTTGATACCAAGATCTCTTGAAGTACTTTTATACTGGCAGCTTGATACTAAAAATAAGTGGTCGAGGAAGGTTAATTTGGAGGAAAGACTGAAAAAGGCCGAAGGCGATCCGACTAAGAATATATTTTTTATCAGAAACCAATAATGGAAGCAGAGGAAGAGGGCGGTCCCCACTCCGCTGGAAGGACCAGGTGGAAAACGATTTAAGTTCACTTGGTGTGTTTAAACATGTAAGCGCCAATTAAGTAAGTAAGTGAATAAAGCCTGCGCGACACTTTCTGCATGCAAAAGAGTGCTGGGGTGTACGTGGGATCTTTCACTTTCTTTTCATTAGATCAATATAACGGAAGCTATGAAAACAGAGCCTACAGTACTAGAAGTAAACCACTGCGGATACCACCCATAAACCTAGTGGCCAGGACCTATAGTTTCAGCGCCATAAGGCAATGACAGTATCCTTCATTTAAATTGGACAGATACCTGGTCCAGTATCTTGAACTTGGTGCCGCAGATGAAAGAATGGCACAAGACGAAAAATGCGATGTATGGAAGAAGTAGGGTTAGTTCTTTACTGAATATACCAACTTCAGTGGAAATGGTTGTCGTAATCAAACCAGCAAAGGCCCTAGAGAAAACCTGCAATTAAGGCAGTATTCTTCTTTTTGTAGTGCTAGCAAAAATCTTCGGAGATTTTGGGGGGTATTATCGATGTTGAAAGACCCGTATGCTTCGCCGCGAGTACGTGAGGTTGACAATTGGGTTGGAAAAGCTGTGTTGCATCCTAGGTCTTCCTGAACTCCGCATTTTAGTAAGCAATTTTTCACGGTAGATTAACTGGAGTGCCTTCCAGTGCAAAACAATTCAAACAAAATTTGATAACTTGTATCTATTCTATGCTGATAATATTGATGTCATTGACCTAATGATATAAACTCGCTGTCAGATCTGGATTGGATGAAAAGACAACAATTTGGGTCTTGCTGTAGCCGCGGAAAAGACGAAATATTTTCATACTTATATCAAAAATAGAGGCGACGCAAGGACCTCGTTCATCTGGGATCCAACATTTACAACGAATACAATGTCGCGACGAAGGAAAATCGCTCTCTAAATCGCGCCTAATTGGTTGCTTTGCTTAACGTAAAATATGTTAAAAATGTTCGTTGATTTCATCAGAGATAGTTTTTTTTCTTCGTATATTATTCTGCCTTTCGAATGTTTTTTGCTTTGTAGATTTGTGTGATTGCCATTACTTCTTCCACCACAAATCTAGTTCTATGTATTTTTTTCAAAATGCCACAGTAGTACAAATAAGAAAACTCTTTTGAAATAAATGCTCTCTATAAGTAAAAAAGTCGATCTACCAAGTCTTTCTTTGGTATTGAAGATGGTTGTACGTAGCCTAGTACAAAATTTCAGTATTTTCAGTAAAGATCTAGAAGCTTATAAAAATTGATATTATTTCTTAATTTTATCATATTTATCATATTACCAAAAAAAGATCTTCATATAAGACTGATTTAACAAAATCCCATGTATGATTTGCCTAAAACTCTCATGCCTTTACTTTTTGTTCGCATAAAAATTCAAATTGGAATCCACTAAAAAAATTCTATATTTGTACAACTCATAAATTTTAATGAAAATTTGCATGCTAATATTTCTGCTACATTGAAATTAATTATACATATAAAACGAAAAATTATTATAAATTATTGAGCAATAAAAGTTGTATACGCGTGATGGCTTCAATTTGCAGTTGCTTACTAGAATTATATGTACATCGCTCCTGAACTAACACCCTTTATTGCTCACACAATCTCATTGACAAGTGTATTAACAAAATATAAGAAAAAAGATAAATACAGTATATCGATGGGTGAGCGCACAATTGTGATAACACACAAATTTCAAGGTTTTCAGGAGAGCATATTTTGTCTTTTAGAGGCGGTTGATATTTCCACTGGCTTCTGAGCCATCACTATTGATAACTCGTTTACAAAAAATGCACTCTAGGTAGGTATGATGCTGAAGTTTCAGAAAGTGCAGTTAACTCAGTTTTGGTCAAATAGGCACTTAGCACAAGTGTGCGCTCACCCATCGATATAAACACTTCAACACTTACGTCATTCATTTTGTATTTTTTAAATTTCAACTTACTTTTGTCAAAATTTTTGCTTTTTTTTAACAATTTCTTTTGAAAAAGTTAAAGTAACGTCTATTGCATTACTTTAATTTCGTTCTATATAAAAGGGGAAACTTTGTAGTAGAAAATTCTTTTAGTCAAATTTTTGTTTTTAAGATTTCTGTTAGAGAAATTAGCAAATAAAGCTTTAAAGCAAAAAAAAATTGAATTTTCTAAGAAAATATACAAAAAAATTAAAAAGTTAAAATTAGAGCTTAATTTTACTTACTATTATATACTACATTTTTCCATAACTACACAACGAGCTCAAAATATTTTAGTTTGCTTAAATTCAGTCTTGTTTTCAGCTTAAAGTTAAAATTTTTTTCATATTTCTAATTATTTTAAATCTGTGACTGAAAAGGCTATATTACTCCGTAGTTTTTTTTAATATTGATCTAGCTCTGAACATGAACAGAGCATAGAGCAGAGCCGTAGCGTAAAGAAGTGACATCATTTCTTAAGCTCTGCTACGAGCTACGTCGTGTTTTAAAGCGAAGCAAATAGCAGAATAACAACAACGAACGAAATGCTATTTGTAGTGGAGCGAGAGCCAAAAAAAACATGTACTGCAATTTACTTTGTTTGGCACTATCATGATAAAAACACTTACAAGCTATAAAAAGATAAACAAAACAAGATATTCAAATTTGTTTTTGTTTGAGAAAAAACAGTAATATGTGTGTGTATCCGATTCAAGGAAAACGTCAATAATATCAGAAAAAGATACACCTTGAAAGCGTTTTTATCAAAGACAATAGCATCACAACGTTATATCAGCTTCGACAGCAAAAACAAGAGAAAAGATAAAGTGCTGCATAGCAATGAGAGCAAATTACTTGCACTTTTTTTTGCTCGCGCTCTACTATAAATAACCTTTTTTTCGATTAAAACCCGCGAACTAAATAACTTTACACTTTTTGTAGCCGGTCAATTCGTTTTTCCAAATTAATTAATAACAGGTAAGGAAGGTTAAGTTCGGGTGTAACCGAACATTACATACTCAGTTGAGAGCTATGGTGACAACATAAGGGAAAATAACCATGTAGGAAAATGAACCGAGGGAAACCCTGGAATGTGTTTGTATGACATGTCTATCAAATGAAAGGCATTAAATTTTATGAGGGAGTGGGCCATAGTTCTATAGGTGGACGCCATTTAGGGATATCGCCATAAAGGTGGATCAGGGTTGACTCTATAATGCGTTTGTACGATATGGGTATCAAATGAAAGGTGTTAATGAGTATTTTAAAAGGGAGTAATCCTTAGTTCCATAGGTGGACGCCGTTTCGAGATATCGCCATAAAGGTGGACCAGGGGTGACCCTAGAATTTGTTTGTACAATATGGGCATCAAACGAATGGTGTTAATGAGTATTTTAAAAGGGAGTGGGCCTTAGTTCTATAGGTGGATGCCGTTTCGAAATATCGCCATAAAGGTGGGCCAGGGGTGACTCTAGAATTCGTTTGTGCAATATGGGTATCAAACGAAAGGAGTTAATGAGTATTTTAAAAGGGAGTGGGCCTTAGTTCTATAGGTGGACGCATTTCGAAATATCGCCATAAAGGTGGACCAGGGGTGACTCTAGAATGTGTTTGTACAATATGGGTATCAAATTAAAGGTATTAATGAGAGTGTTTAAAAGGGAGTGTGTTGGTAGTTGTATATGTGAAGGTGTTTTCCAGATATCGACCAAAATGTGGACCAGGGTGACCCAGAACATCATCTGTTGGATACCGCTAATTTATTTATATATGTAATACCTGCCAAGATTTAAGGGTTTTTATTTCGCCTGCAGAACTTTTTCATTTTCTTCTACTTAATATGGTAGGTGTCACAACAATTTTATAAAGTTTTTTCTAAAGTTATATTTCGCTTCAATAAAACAATCCAATTACCTACCATGTTTCATCCCTTTTTTCGTATTTGGTATAGAATTATGGCATTTTTTTAATTTTTCCGTAATTTTCGATATCGAAAAAGTGGGCGTGATCATAGTCGGATTTCGTTCATTTTTCATACCAAGATAAAGTGAGTTCAAGTAAGCACGTTAACTAAGTTCATTAAAGATATGTCGATTTTTGCTCAAGTTATCGTGTTAACGGCCATGCGGAAGAGACAGAGGGACGACTGTGTACAAAAACTGGGGCGTGGCATCAACCGATTTCGCCCATTTTCACAGAGAAGAGTAACGTCATAAAATCTATGCCCCTAACAAATTTCAAAAGAATTGGTTATTTTTGTTCGCTTATGGCGTTAAAAGTATCCTAGACAAATTAAATGAAAAAGGGCGGAGCCACGCCCATTTTGAAATTTTCTTTTATTTTGGTATTTTGTTGCGCTATATCATTACTGGAGTTGAATGTGACATAATTTACTTATATACTGTAAAGATATTAAATTTTTTGTTAAAATTTTACTTTAAAAAAATTTTTTTTTAAGTGGGCATGGTCCTTTTCCGATTTTGCTAATTTTTATTAAGCGTACATATAGTAATAGGAGTACGTTTCTGCCAAATTTCATCATGATATCTTCAACGACTGCCAAATTACAGCTTGCAAAATTTTAAATTACCTTCTTTTAAAAGTGGGCGGCGCCACGCCCATTGTCCAAAATTTTACTAATTTTCTATTCTGCGTCATAAGTTCAACTGATCTACCAAGTTTCGTCGCTTTATCTCTCTTTTGTACTGAATTATCTCAATTTTTCTGTTTTTCGAAATATTCGTATCGAAAAATGGGCGTGGTTATAGTCCGATATCGTTCATTTTAAATAGCGATCTGAGATGAGTGCTCAGGAACCAACGTACCAAATTTCATCAAGATACCTCAAAATTTACTCAAGTTTATCGTGTTAACGGACAGACGGACGGACGACGGACATGGCTCAATCAATTTTTTTTTCGATCCTGATATTTGATATATGGAAGTCTATATCTATCTCGATTCCTTTATATATGTACAACCAACCGTTATCCAATCAAACTTAATATACTCTGTGAGCTCTGCTCAACAGAGTATAAAAATAAGCTTTATTTGACCAATATGTGCTGCAGTGCAAGTCAAAACACTCCACTAGTACAACCCGACGTTTCGCTAATCATCTTAGCATCTTCAGGGGTGAACTGCATTTATTTCAATTATTTTTCCAATTTCAATCAACAACAACATTATAACAGGTAAAAGAAAAATCATAATTTGGAATTAAATATATATAAATCTTAATAATTAATATCACAATTATATATCGAGCACTTATAATTCTTGTATTCGTTAATATGTCTATCTTACATATTGTACTAAACGTCGTCATCAATATGTTTTAATTTAAATTAATTTATTTTAGAAATTATGTTGATACCCGTTTGTTTGGGTACACTTGTCAAATATGGTTGTTTAGTTGGACTTTGATCCATGTATGTTTGTTTGTATGTAAGTTGTTTCATATGCATAACAGATAAGCAGAAGGAATGTCATCTGTGTCTTCTTTTCTGTTTACTGTTCTGTTTCTATTTTGTAGTATCCTTAAACTCTCTGTTGTGAATCTAACCTTTCGCGTTTCTCTTTGTCTAAGATTTCCGCGTTGTGGAGATCAGCTCTATGACCGGTTTGCTGTGGTATGTTGCGATAATGCCGTGCTATTTTTGCTTTTCCTTATATCCATGTCGTGTCCTTTTAGACGAACGCCTAATGCGCGTTTGGTTGTACCTATGTATATTTTATTGCATGTTTGGTTATCATCTCTTTTACATTCTATTTCGTACACAATGTTATTTAGTTGTGTAGTTGGAATTGGGCTTTTTGTTTTCGTGAAAATAGTAGACAAAGTTTGGTTAGGATTGTAGGCCTTACGTTTTGAGTTTTTATTCTGCTATTTGTTCCGCTCTAAAGCACGACGTAGCTCGTAGCAGAGCATAAGAAATGCTTTTACTTGTTTATGCTACGGCTCTGCTTTATGCTCTGTTCTTGTTCAGAGCCAAAGCAGTAGCTGAGCATATTTTCGTTGCTACTGCTGCTCTGGGAAGCAAATGCAAACACTGTTTTATATCATTTTTCGTTTCGACTTTTCGAAAATACACTGATTTCAAAAACATTTTCTCGCTGTGTAGTTGTTTAAAAATTTTTCTTTTAAATCTACAACGTATCTTATTATTAAATATAAAACTATAACGTTTTATTTGAATTTGATAATTCAAGCAACAGATTTACGATGACGTGTACATAAAAAACTTGAAAGTAATTCGAACAAATTTCGAAAGTAAATTAGCTAACGCGAAATTTAAAATGGCTTTAAGAGCTTAAAACTTATGAAATTGAATTGATATAACTTTTTTTAACAATTAAATTGTTTTTGCTAAAGAATGCAAGAAAGATTTAGGTTTTTAGCATTCACTATAACTTACTTTAAAATCTAAATTAATATTAGTTTAGTTTTGTTTATATTTTCATAGTTATCACTATTTCGGTATTCGGAAAGTATTCGTACAATATTCTGTGGTGAGTTACCAAAAATATCAGTATCAAATGTCAGTATATCAGTAAACCAATGTCGACCGATTTTTGTGCAGTTTGCTTTGTGTGTGAGCCATGGAGAAGCCAAAAGAATTCTAATATGCTGTGATAATTATACTTGTTGTTCTACCGAAAAATATGGTACCAAATGCTGATTCACTATAAGTTTCCAATGGAATGTCTCCTGTATTATGTCACTGCTGATGAGATTCTACAAAAGCACTTTTAAGGCCGAACAACATGACAACTTGCTGAGTTGCTATTCGAAAAACTACAGCCACAGCTTCTTAAAGGTCTTACAGTTGATCAGTCTTATTCAATACCTACCACCGGCGCCGCATACTTTCATTGCATGTGTTGACGTCATCGTCCATGGTTCTGTCAATATATTAGGACCGCTATTACAAAAGTCTTAGCGTTCATGGTTTTTTTCGTCAGAGAACTAAAGTTATCAATTTCCTAAATATTCCAAACAATCCAAAAGTGAGCCTCAGTTAAGTTTCTAGGGTGGCGTTATTTTCAGCGGCAATGCTAATTGCCAAATAGACAAAGGATCTCACGCCGTCAAGCCACCATCTGTGAACAGTATTAAAACTGCCTTTACACAAATACGCTGATGCTTACTTTGATTTAAGAAATTCTCCACACTTCAGCATAATTATTACAATCATTAATGGACGATCTAGATAGTTTATAAACAAATCGAACCAGCTTTTCTAGGCTCGCGATAACTAATGGCAATGGGAAGAATCAAGTGACATCAAGATTTCCTTGAATTTTTCTATATTTCGGCTTCGCAGAAGGTTCCAGCTTGTTCTGTAAGTCTATCCAAAGTAATAGGTTACTTGGTAGCCCAGGAACTTGGTGAATCGTTTGTTTTTTGGCCCTTGCAGTAATCAAACAATCGTTGCGCATTGGGATATGTTACGTCATGCATTTTGAGATTTCCAACTATAGAGGCAAAAATCTCTTTCTTGTTGGGAATCTCTTCTCATAAGTCCTTACCCCCGTCTTTGTTATCTTCCGCCAGCGCATGGATAAAGACAGTAAATATGTGGATGAACTTAGCTTTGATGTGGATGGTAGTGAAGTGCTCGTCTCGAGATATAAGCGCAATCATTTGGTGATGCAGCTTTTTCCCTTTACAAATCCAACGCTGCAGTCTCTCTTATAGGGCGGAGGCTTCAAAATTTTTTGTATATTGGTTCAGTTTGCTATGGAATTATGACCTTAAGTAAGTATGCCAATTACCCCCGAACGATTTGATGTGGCAACTTCAACATGCCAGGTAATGCCAAACCCTCTTCCGTACGAAGTTTAAGCTCTCTGCTCATTTTTTATTTCCTGTGAATATCCTAACCGAAATACCACACAGCACTAATAGACATATATAAATAAATTTATTTATACCCACCACAGAAAATAATTTCAAAAAATTTTATTAGGGATGTGCAAGTAATCATATAACCGAAATGCGAATAAATTTAAATTTGCTTATTTAATTCATTAGAAGTAAATGAGTTCTATTAATTAAAATGAATAACTTCCCAATTAATCACTTTTTGGTTGATCAAAATACGATAAATATTATTAATAATAAAATTGAATACTCACAATCTGATTAATCAGAAAATTTAAATAAAATTTTGTTTTATTACGTATGTGTCTAAAAAATATTGGATGTAAAAAAAAACTTAAAACTATAAAGCAAGCTCGAAAGTAACTCGCAAACTTACTCAGATTTAATAAAAAAATTTTATTTGAGTAATTACTCAGGCCTCATTGAAACAGATGAATCTTTAAAAACTTCAGAATCTGATTGAAAGAGGATTAATGAAGAATTTTAAAATCTGATTATCAATAATTTAAATAAGAATCTGATTAATATAGTTAAAAAAACTCATTAATCAGTAAAATGATTAATAAGAAATTTATTATTAGTTGCACATCCCTAATTTGAATACTCTCCGCTCATAATTCTGTGATAATAACGTTAATAGCGTGAAAAAAATGCTCATTACTCAGTCAATTAATTAAATTTGTTTAAGTCATGTTAGTAAATTAGTGAAATTGTATTACAAAAAAAATTTTACTTTTAATAAAATGTAAAATTATTAAATTTATTAGTTAGATTAAATATTTTAAAGCGACAATATATTTTACAATATTGTCGCACCTCTTTCTGATTGTTGTACGTTTTTTATGAACCGTTGGCATCGCTGGTTGTGGGTGTTGCCTTAGATGCATTTTTTGCTGCTGTTGGTGTGGTTAGCTCTGAGCGCCCCCATTGATATTGACTTTCTGGGGAAATCTGTCGCATCGCCAGCCTCAATGCCCTTTATTCGTCGGACATTGGGCCAAACGAATTGAAAACGATATTCTGTGCTCAATTTTGAGATGGTCTTTTTCAATAGGCCATTTGACTCACCCGCCTGTAAAAGAGAAGAGCAGAGTTATGGGAACAGAAAGAGAAAGAGAGGGGAAGAAAGAGAAAAAACAAGAACAAGAATAACAAATGCATAAAAAATGTTTAAAAAGAGAAAATTCCGATTAATTATGTTTTAATTGGCATTTTTATTTAGTTTTTTTTTAGTTTTATTGTTAATATATTTTTCACAATGCAATTACGATGACAGCAACAATGTAGATAAACAGCACATGTAGCAATATTCGCATTCATGATAATCAAAAATAAATTTTAGTAGTGAATCAAGTTAAGCATGTGGGGAGAAAAAAGAGAAAGAGAAAGACAAAATGCAAGTATTTTTTGTAAAATTTAAATAATGCTAAAAAAATTTAACTAAATATTTATCATGTTGGTTTTTATAAGGTTTGATATAAGTTCAAGAGCGTGTTTTTACGTTCAAGAGCAAAATAGTGTACTTATATATACAAAAAAATGGTATTTGTGGTCCGATTTGGTCCATATTTGGAACAAATATCACATACAGGCCGGTAGAAGTGACATCAAAATATTTTGGAGTTGGGGGAGGGACAAGCATACGTGGCGCAAAGTCGAGTAAAGTCTTTGGAAGGATTATGTATTGAGGACTTAGATTGTAACAATTGTCAGGAAAGAGTCCTGTAATAATGAGTCACTAAATGAACTAAATAGAATAAGAAATAATAGGCAATTAAATAAAGACTAAAAACTTGAAAATAAAATAATTAAAAAAATTTTTAGTTAAAGGGTTTTATTGAAAACAATACTTACATGAAATAATAATAATACTAAAAGCTAGAAATAATTAGGCAGGTCCTAGGTACTAGTAATCACACTCCTCATCAATCAAGGGCGTTGATCAGACAATTAACTAAAAGCGTTGGACGCGTAAAATTTCTATTGATAGTCATATATAAGACCAACTGAACCTTAATCAGGTTATGCTACGCCTCACATTTCACGCGCCCAACGCTTTTATTTAATTGTCTGATCAACGCCATAGATTGATAAGGAGTGTGATGACTAGTACCTAGGACCCACCTAATTATTTTCTAGCTTTTCGTATTATTATGTCTTCATGTAAGTATTGTTTTCATAAAACCGTTTAGCTTAAAACATTTTTTTTAATTATTTTATTGTACGTATAAGTCTAAGCCAACGGAACGGTGTTAAAAATGCCACGACGAACAAAATTAACTGAAATTGAAAAAGGCAAAATTTTGGTTTTGAAAGAAAAAAATTCTAAATCAGTGAAATTGCAAAAAAAAATTGATCGGAGTCGCAAAGTTATGAGCATCGTTTTATTAAATACAGCTTTCGGATCGCGATGAGGAAAAATAATAACAAACGGCAGCAACTCCTCGCTGAGCTTTTCAAAATTAGCTACACTCGTGAGACAAGCGTAAGCAAATCAAAGGTTCTCCAAGAACCTACAAATACATAAGTGCCTCCGAAAATTTAAGATTTCTCTTTTATTAACAGAACGACATAAAAATGCTCGCATTGAGTTCGCCCAGAAACATATGAAAATGGACTTTTCTCAAGTATTTGCTTTTTTGAACCCATATTTATATCTCGACCTTTGTTGCAGGTTATATTTTCACTTGAAAAAAATTTTAACTTAGATGGCCCAGAAAAAAATAGACCATTTTGCAGTGATTTGAAGAAGGAGCCCCAAATTTTTCAAAGATAAATATTGGAGGTGGGTCGTTGATGGTTTGGGGAGCATTTACAGTTTGTGAGCTCAAAAATGAAGAGTTCACATTACATTATGTGATTTACGAGCAAATATTGAAAAACGGTGGACAGCAGGACAAAGCATCCCATACATGCTAGTCGCGATACAAACAAATTTTTCTTGTTCACCCGACCGTAATCCCATGAGAATATATCGGGATTATTAATTAGCACGTAGAGTCGATCCCAAAAACCATCAATATAGCTCCACATATAAACCTTCAGTTCAAGCCATTAAATTTAAATAATTCTATTTATAATAGAATTTGTAAATGTATTCAATGAAAGAAAATCTTATATATTAAATATATCAATGAAAAAACTCGAATTTTATACATTGTTTAAATGCGCTATAGTTATGAAACTAGTTCCTATACCCAATAAAAGCACTGTTTTGTTTTTGTGTGAAGTTAACGTTAATGGAAGATAGTAATTCACATAAATTTGTTACTGAAACGAAAGAGGATAAACAGTTGTACATATCCAGATTTTCTAGTGCGTATCCCAAAAATTTGCCGGCAGTAAGTTCTCTAAGATGAAATGTGTGTAATAGTTATTAGACGCACTTTAGTTACAATATGTATGAGTTAGAGTTGGCAAATATTCGTGTAACTGTGATCGAGTGAAATATAAAGGGAAATTGCCGCGACCTATTCGAAGAAATCACAGTGACTGACTGAATTTGACATAGATTGGGAGCTGCTATTAAATCATAATGCTTTTCCTACCACTGTTCAATAGTATTTCGGATTTTACAAACGCTGCTACTGCGAAAACACAATCGGTGTGCTAACTTCGTGCTCAATATAGCGGTACCTCAATATAGCGGTACCTGCCAACTCTAGTATAGAATAGTGATAATTTACGAAACTAAAAACATGCAGACTAATTAATTTTTAATATAAACATGTAAACCTGCGGAAGGTCCACCAATTTTTATTCTCATAAAAACAAATCCCTGCCAGCGATTTTTATATAATTTTATGGTCTATTCCCAGGAAGTAGCTTATTCGATATGCTTTGCTGTTATTAAGGCGATATAAATTCATTTCACAAAATAAAAATACTCTGACGGAATTTTTCCACCAAGCAGATATTTAGACGATTATTAACTTCAGGTTATGCATTTGCCTTTATTTCAATTTCTGCGCACCTCTTTCAATTAAATGTTTTTAGTTTCATAACTTAAATAAAAATGGTTTGTGCTGAATAGTCTTAACAGAGATTTTTTTGCAAATATTAAAAAAACAAGTAAAGAAGGTTAGTTCGGGTGTAACCGAACATTACATACTCAGTTGAGAGCTATGGTGACAACATAAGGGAAAATAACCATGTAGGAAAATGAACCGAGGGAAACCCTGGAATGTGTTTGTATGACATGTGTATCAAATGGAAGGTATTAAGAGTATTTTTAAGAGGAAGTGGGCCGTAGTTCTATAGGTGGACGCCATTTAGTGATATAGCCATAAAGGTGGATCAGGGTTGAGACTCTGAGAATGTCTGTTTGTATCAATATGGGTATGAAAGAAAGTTGTAATGAGTATTTTAAAAGGGAGTGATCCTTAGTTTCCATAGGTGGACGCCGTTTCGAGATATCGCCATAAAGGTGGACCAGGGGTGACTCTAGAATGTGTTTGTACGATATTGGTATCAAATTAAAGGTATTAATGAGAGTTTTAAAAGGGAGTGGTGGTAGTTGTATATGTGAAGGCGTTTTCCAGATATCGACCAAAATGTGGACCAGGGTGACCCAGAACATCATCTGTTGGATACCGCTAATTTATTTATATATGTCATACCACGAACGGTATTCCTGCCGAGATTCCAAGGGTTTTTTACTTCGCACTGCAGAACTTTTTCATTTTCTTCTACTTAATATGGTAGGTGTCACAACCATTTTACAAAGTTTTTTCTAAAGTTATATTTCGCGTCAATAAACCAATCCAATTACGATGTTTCATCCCTTTTTTCGTATTTGGTATAGAATTATGGCATTTTTCGTAATTTTCGATATCGAAAAAGTGGGCTGGTCAAGTCGGATTTTCGTTCATTTTTTATACCAAGATAAAGTGAGTTCAGATAAGTACGTGAACTAAGTTCAGTAAAGATATGTCGATTTTTGCTCAAGTTATCGTGTTAAGGGCCAGCGGAAGGACAGACGGTCGACTGTGTATAAAAACTGGGCGTGACTTCAACCGATTTCGGCCATTTTCACAGAAAACAGTTAATGTCATAAAATCTATGCCCTACCAAATTTCAAAAGAATTGTAAATTTTTGTTCGACTTATGGCATTAATAGTATCCTAGACAAATTAAATGAAAAAGGGCGGAGCCACGCCCATTTTGAAATTTTCTTTTATTTTTGTATTTTGTTGCACCATATCATTACTCGAGTGGAATGTTAACAATAATTTACTTATATGCTGTAAAGATATTAAATTTTTTGTTAAAATTTTACTTTAAAAAAAAATTTTTTTTAAAGTGGGCGTGGTCCTTCCCCGATTTTTCTAATTTTTATTAAGCGTACATACAGTAATAGGAGTAACGTTCCTCCAAATTCATCATGATATCTTCAACGACTGCCAAATTACAGCTTGCAAAACTTTTAAATTACCTTCTTTTAAAAGTGGGGCGGTGCCACACCCATTGTCAAAATTTTACTAATTTTCTATTCTGCCTCATAAGTTCAACCCACCTACCAAGTTTCATCGCTTTGCTTGTCTTTGGTAATGAATTATCGCACTTTTTCGGTTTTTCGAAATTTTCGATATCGAAAAAATGGGCGTGGTTATAGTCCGATATCGTTCATTTTAAATAGTTGTGTGTGATCAGGAACCTACATACCAAATTTCGTCAAGATACATCAAAATTTACTCAAGTTATCGTGTTAACGGACGGACGGACGGACGGACATGGCTCAATCAAATTTTTTTTCGATCCTGATGATTTTGATATATGGAAGTCTATATCTATCTCGATTCCTTTATACCTGTGCAACCAACCGTTATCCAATCAACTTAATATACTCTGTGAGCTCTGCTCAACTGAGTATAAAAATGAGCTAAACCGAGGATTTTTGTCTAAACTATAAATTCGCAGGAACATACTTGGCACTTTTATTTTATTTATTAGGCACGAACTCATTCGAATTTTTGGATCACTTTATTTCCAAGAGGCGCTTCGTGTTAACCCAGCTTTGCTTCTCAAATGGTTTTCTATGTTTCTATCCGCTGTTGGGGAAAGATTTTCTCACATCAGTATGAGTCCTCATAGGCAATTAAAACTCTCTCCAAATATCCTATCGAATAAGTTACTTTCGTGATGCAAAAATACCATCTTCCTCAACAATATTCATGTTGTGTTGTAGCGATAAGGACACTCCCCCAAGGTTTTGGGTAGTGTTTTCGATGTTGATGGTCCTTTGCCGGATGCAGATCCGTTAAGTTCCGGTAACAAGCACCATTAAGATACTAGCCGAGCCATTTCTGGAACGATTTAGTATGACCACATGAAACTTTCTAGGTCATACCGCCCTCCAACACCTTAGATAAATGAGGAAATTTTGGTCGCCAGAGCCTCGGCTGCTAAAGAAGCAGAATTCACCACGGGTAGGTGAGGTTGACAATTGGGTTGAAGAAGCTATAAATTGCGCTGGCAACCCCATGAAAGGGTTGCGCTACAAAACCCCTTGAATCAATTTGGTATTTTAGTCGCCTCTTACGTCACGGGTATATTCTAAACCCCTTTACCCGCTGAGGTTCGCTTTAGTAAATTTTATTCCTATCGAAATAGTTGCTAAATGCTGTGTCGCTTTCGTATCTAAATGTGGTTTCGCTTCGAGGGACGGCTCTTCACGAAAGCTGTTAGGGATTCTTACAAAAGCGCTATATCTTCGAAGAAACGTTTTTTTTTAGTCTCAATATTTCACACGTTGTAGCCCAGTGGTTAAATTGCAAACTTTAATATATTCATTGGGTAGTATGAGCTCCCTTTTGCAACACCACTAAGCTGTCTCCAATCACGACGAAAATTTATATGTGATACCGTTAACTATAATATTATCGAATTTGTATGTTTTAAAAAATTTATATTAAAAATCAAAATTTCAATTTTATTTTTTCGAGTGCCGAACAGCTACTTAAACTTTTATCCCTGTGTGACACTACTTAACCGCCCCCAATCGGAACCAAAATTTTAGACTGGAAAAACTCATTTATTTGGTTTATAAGTATCATCAAAGTATGCAACCTAACATCGCTTATAGGAAATTTACATTTCCAATTTTCCTTGTAATTTCCATTCATTTTATTATTTGCAACTTTTGTATTCAAATTCAATACTTTGCAAATAGCGATTGAGTAAAAGAGTAATGAGAAAGTATTGAAAAAGTCTGTGGCATATAACTTTTGAAATTTCCACAAAAACTACGTTGACTTATGTATTTGCATAATTGCATACGAAAAAATATACACAAATTTATACCCATATGCAATGAAAAAAAACCCCAAAAACTTTACTATTTTGTACCCATAAACAAGACATGGACATATATTTAGTATATTGTTAATCTTAATAGATTGAATTTGTGTTCACATTCGTGTATAGTTGCCAGCTTCGGATACAAACAATTTAATATCATGAATCTAAATAGGTAGAGTTACTACACCAAGTCCAGCTAAGAACGTTAGAGAGTCCGCAGATGTTGAAAAGGGCAGTTTGAGTGCCGATGGCGCTTGGGCCCGCACGGATATTATGAACCCTAACGATGATTAGTGTGTGAAGTTTTTTTACTAGGTGGATGCTCTACAAACAGTACTAATTTTTTTAGTTCATGCTGCCGCACTTCAATAGAAGTATCAGAATAGGTGTGCGGTAAATGATGATAACTAATTCGTTTTCCAACTCATATATTTAAGCTAAATGGACCAATGTGAGAGCTCGGCCCTATAATCTCTTTTCGGGGGTTATCGCGCCTTACATTTATTTATTTATTTGTTATGATGTAAATGTTTCGATCTTGGTGTAGACCTCCACATACATACTTAGTTCGAAAGTTAGTAAAAAAAAACGTTAAAATACGAACTTTGAGAATGCACATTTGAAAAGTGCGGTCCAGTATTAATACTTTTTCGACACTCCTCTCGAATGCTACGTGCATAATGCTTAAATGAGCATGAGCACTATATCACACACATAAAGTATACATAATATATATTAACGAGAACAATAATGCTTTACTTATATTTAAGAAATTCATGAGCCTAAACACCGGCTTATAATAATTGAATTTCAATTATTATGTTTTCTAAGAGAAAACTGAAAAGAATGAAACATTTACTGGCATATGGCGATGGACCCATTTCGAAAACCGCCAACGTAATCACTATCAGCGCAATTTTGTAATGCTATCAAGGTTTAACCGGGATTCGAACCCGTGAATCACATGGGGAAACTGCAGTGCATTTAACCACTAGGCTATACTGCTGGTATTTGTTTTATTGCAATGGGGTCCATCGCAATATGCCAGTAAATGTTTCATTCTTTTCAGTTTCTCTTAGAAAACATAATAATTGAAATTCAATTATTATAAGCCGGTATTGAGCTCATGAATTCTTAAATATAAGTATAAACTGAACACACCATTAAACAAACATACATAAATAATGTTTTTCATTAGTCAATACCTACATATATGTATATGTAATCGCAATGCAAGAATTTATGTACATTCATAATATAAACTCGAAAATGAATAGTTCTCATGCTCCTTAAAATATACCTGTTTTTTTAGCTCGTCCATCAACTTCCTCAGGTATGGCATATGCACGTCCATTGGGCACAACTGGTGGTCCCTCAGATTTGCTGCGTCTGGATGGTGTACCGCCGCGCTCTTCAGACTAGAATATTAATAGAACAGAATACAAAGACTTTACTAAATTCTGTTTTTTAAGTAAGTTTATGAAGTCTGAATGAGATTCACATAAACTGCTGCTCAGCTACTACTTAACCTACACCTAATATTGAAAGCTCATAATTTGTTGAGTATAGTTCAGAGGCACCTAGCAACAAAAAAAAATAACTAAGATTTCTGTTTTGGCTCACTACAGATTAGTTATTTAAAAA
>JARSSU010009454.1:0-13529 GCA_029619165.1 Eurosta solidaginis | reverse complement strand
AGAGGATTTGCAAGTAAAATCGTTACAACATTCTCCATATTTTCATTAAATCTCAATTTTGCCTTTCCGCTGCGTTCATTATCTGCAATTTCTTCGGGTGTGAATAAACAATACGTCTACGACGCCTCTGCTGCTTTAGTTTCTTTCGCCTGCGAATATTTACTAGTTTTAGATGCATTTTTCGACGATTTAACTAATTCTTCAGGTTTCTTCTTACCCAGCCATTTACTCATGGTTAATAGTGCAGTTTACGGTACCCACCGAAATTTGGGCCAAAATTTTCGAGTGGGGTATGAAAAGACGCGTATTCACGTCTAGATCAAGAATCCGAAATCGGAAGTTAACTTTTTGTACCCGTTCAAAAGATATCAACGAAAAACCGAAAAAAGACCCGCGGGTCCCTCCGAAACCGGGGGTGGGATCCATAGTATTTTTGCGCAGAACACCTTTCTGCGTTGGCGGCCTTCGGCCGCGCTTATAAAAAATAACCCTGGGCTACGCCATGCCAAGTCCGGGTGTGTGGTATAACCGTGGCCACCGCCACGGGGATGCACAATTTTTTTGTTGTTACAACACAACAATAACCACAATACAATCGCCAACTTCAACTGCAAATATCTCCGGACAGAGATAAAAATTTTCCGCCTTCGGATTATTGTTCTCGAGATTAATACGCGTCTTTCGATACCTCACTCGATAATCTTGGCCCAACTTTAGGGTGGGTACCGTAAACTGCACTACTACCTACTCATGGATTGCTTCTCTTGCTGACATGAGAGTTCACTTTTCCTTTCTTCACGCTTCCGTTTTTATACTGAAGAGTGCGACGATGTTTGCACCGAACCGGTTATTTTGGGTGCCACAAGTTTAGCTGGCGTCGTCTCAACAACAAAATAATCACTTTCAGAACCAAACGTTTCCGTACGAGATCTTTTGATCGCTTTTGGTTCTTGAAATTTTCACTCTCAGCGGCGGATACTTCATAACGTATTGGTTTTACAGGCGAACGGTACGAACGGCGTTGTTCTGGATTTCGCCTCGGATTTGGTTTCTGCTTCCTGCTTGTTCTTCTCTCCGCTGCATTTGTTAGATTTGTAAATTTTTGGCTTATTAAATCTATATTATCACTTTGTTGACAACAAAATACATGTCAGTTTTCTTCTTCCGTCACTTTTGACCGAAAAAATTGAAAGAACTATTGACAGTTTATGGTCAAGCGGCAACAACAAAATACACGGGAGGGTTGCATTTTCACTTATGCTTCTACCTGTTAATTGTACCATGGTTACGACGGTAACCAAAAACCAATTGGTTGGCTATGATACGGTTACGACCTTAGCGGCACCAATAATCGATTGCATTCATTCTCATAAGGTTGGTCGAATCAGCTGTTATAAGGTTACCGATAAAGCACCAATGTCTGCAGCTTAAGGAATGTGAAATTTCCACTAAGCTTCGCTAACTTTTGCATACTTTCACAAGTATTCAAAAATTACTTATAACTGATATATAAGTACTTAAACTTTCATAGTCCCCAAAAATTTTGTAGGGAAGAATCATTCTGTTAGTGCTATCCAAACACTACAATATCAATTCAGTACGCTGCTTATGCTCCCTTTTATGCAGGTTTAAATACATGAGAATGTCGCGTCAGTAACCCAGGGCAGTCCCCAAAATTCAACTGTAGAACCTGTATTTATATGTTACTGAAATCAAAAATTCAGTTTCGCTTGAAAATAGTTCCGATGCAGATAAAACACCCAATCGAATCGAATGGCATACACCCGGAGCGAAAATGATAAAGGTTGATTTTTCTTTAACAAAGTTACTACGCCTCGATTTATGTATATCATAACACTAACTGTATCTTTTTTTAAGCCATTAAAATTTTTAACATCTATCTCAAATGCATTCAATTTTCCTAAAATTGCATCTTCACCATTTTCCCAAATTTTTCAAAAAACTAAAGAGAGCTAAAAAATTTATTTACAAAGCTTAAAACTAAATCGAAACTTTTCAAGCTAAACGGAGAAAAAAAGCTAAATCTAGCTCGAAAAAAGCTAAAATGGCAGCACTGGTTGGTGCATTTCAGAAACTTTGAACTAAATTGATTGAAGGTCCAGTGCATTGTGAATTCATACAAGTGGAGAATGTTTGAAAAAAAAACGTTCACAATAGTAAATAGCCTAGATTACCTGTTAAATCGCTGTTCGATTACTTAAATCATTTGCTCTAGTGTTTTTCAAAAAAATTTAAGACGACTGGTACATTGCGTTATTTACATATTTTAAAATGGTTGCTTAACTGGCTGCTCATATTTCATCTATTAACAACATTTTAAAAATTAATATTAATTTGTAGTCTCATTTTCTGTGGATACATTTGAAACACAAATAAGCAATTCATGGCACTTCAATTTCTTAACCGCGAGCAACCCTTCAAAAATTGTTGGATCATGTGGTCCACTTATGTCCTACTGGAGTACTTACCATTCTACTCCACTGTAATGCAGCAATGGACCAACTCATGTTTCTACACGAACATGTTATAAGCCGATCATTGATCTTTTTTAACGATTGTAATTACTACACGATGTTTATTGGACTGTGGGTACTCCAGGATTACTCTGCTGTAATGCTGAGCTGGAGTATATGGGCCAGTCCTAGGACATGTTATGGTAACGCATCTTTAATGGAGCAGCAAGGAAGGCAGTCGGCATGATCTGGTCGTGCACTGTGGCTAGTCATGCCGGCTGGGCGGGGTTCTTGCCAACCTTGCTGTCCTGCGCCATAAACAGAAAAAAATCTATCATGCCTTTCACTGACAAAAGCGCAGAGCCGATTCAAAACGCTTATATTTAAAATTAAACCAACATCCGGTCGAACCGGATGCCACGGAAAGACCGTTAAAAATTCAAAATTAAAAAAAAATCTAACGCAAAAATTTAACCGAACCGGAAACGACCGGTTATCAAACGCAGAAACGAAAAAAAGGCTGAAAATTAGAACAACAAGAAAAAAGAACCAGAAATGGGCCGAATATATATAGGGGGCGCCGCGGGTGTTGTTGCGACGCCCGGTGCTTGACATACCCTCATCGATGGCCATCGACGCACCTAATTCTCGATGGCCCCTTACCTGTATTACCTATGCCTTCTAAATAACAAGGAAAATCAGCATTCCCATTTATAATACTGTGACGAATATTAGTGACACTAATGTGACACATCACTAGTCTGATGCTAAGTAAATGAAGCCACAACAACAATAAAGCAGGCAGTTACTTGTATCTACATAAACGAATCAATCATTATGTCTACACATATGTACGTACACGCAGCGCAGAAGAGACGCACAAACACATGCATATATCTTATCTGATATGCGCTCAAAAGTAGGCAATAATTTGTACAAGTATCACTCACATATACACACGCATATGAGAAGCTATACACGTGCATCTGTAGTTACAATTTTATAGCTGGTAACTAAGTAAATTCTGGAATCGCCTAGAAGTATGGAACGAGGAAATCGAAGAGTATAAAAGAGCGCAAGTTGAGGCACGACAAATCAGTTTTATTTAAGCACGCTATCTGTCGAGCAATAGAAGGGTTATTGTGAAGTACTTTAATAAAGGCCATTTTGCATTATTGAATAGTGGAGTTATTTATTCAACAGTTTAGTTATTCGAACGTTAGTATAAGGTTGCAAATAAGAGTAATTGCAGTAAATTCGTTACAATTGGTGTCAGAAGAAGAATTATTGAATAAATTCCGAAGATTTTGAATACAACTTGGACATTGCAAAGTTGAGTGAATTAAAGATCCAGCAACTGAAAAAGGAGCTGGAGAACCGTAGATTGAATACAACCGGCAATAAGACCGAACTTCAAGCAGGGCTACGAGAGGTAATGGAGTCGGAAGGAATTGATGTGGACGAGTATGTCTTTTATCCTGATATGGAAGAATCAACAACAAAAATTGAAGAGAAAAACGAAACATGCAATCCACAAGTAAAAACACCATCCCTTGACGGTTCTGTTCCTTTCAAGGTCTTTAAGCTACAGTTTGAGTAGACCGCAGCAGGGAACAACTGGAATGCTGAAGATAAAGTTGCAGCTCTATTCGTAGCATTGAAGGAGCTCGCAACAGAAATCCTACAGACGATTCCCGAAGGAGAGCGGAACAACTATGAAGCATTGATGGCCGCTGTCGAGAGACGTTATGGAAGCGAGCATAGAAAACAGATATACCAAATTGAGTTGCAAAACCGTCACCAAAGAGCGAATGAGACTTTGCAGGAGTTTGCCTCGGATGTTGAAAGGCTGGCACATTTAGCGAATGCGGACGCACCCGTAGAATATAGCGAAAGGGTAAAAATTCAGAGCTTTATTAATGGAATACGGGACATCGAAACGAAGCGAGCGACATACGCAAACCCAAAACCTACATTCACAGAAACAGCACCACATGCTCTGATTCAGGAAATAGCATCGCTTCTGTGTAAGCCAGCGTTCAAATCACGCCGTGTGGAGGTAGAAAGGCCAGACTGGGTGAACACAATATTGGAGGCGCTGAAAGGATCGCAAAAGCGGAGTGAAAGAGTTATCAATTGCTCAAATGCGGGAAGCCCGGTCACATTGCACGTCATTGCGATCTTGATCCTAGTGGTTGCAACAGCATGGGTGGTCTTAATAACAAAGCTGGAGGGGATGAGCAAGGGCGAGTAAGATGTAGAGATCGAGGGCTATCTCCAGCTATTGAATGTCCTGTGATATCTGTGTCGAAAATTGGAAGGAAGTCAAGCAGTCTTACCGTCAGAGGGAATGTGGATAGCAAAGAACGTGTACTGACTGTAGATTCGGGCGCATCTCATTCCTTAATCCGATCTGATTTGGCCAACAGGAGAGTAAAGCCATTACCTGGAGCAAGGTTGCGTACGGTCACTGGCGAGTATAACCAAGTCCGGGGAGAAGTGATCTGTGAAGTCTTAATTGGGAAGGTCATGGTTCTACACAAATTCGTTGTGGCGGAGATTGTTGATGAAGTCATATTGGGAATGGATTTCTTGGTTGACCATGAGATCAAGATCGATATGCAGAGAAGGGTGATGCGTTATGAGAACCAGAATGTGCCACTTAACTGCAGTTTGGAGAAAGGGTTCAGCAGTAAGCGAGTGCTGGTGGAGAAGACTCGACAAAGACCGCGAAAGTCATAGGTAAAGGTTCATGGAACGAATGGGCCAAATAAAGCGAAATCAAAAGTACCTGCGAGAGAAACACTGGTATTGACAAAATCAAATGGACGCACAAAAACAAAGAAAGAATTTCCCAGAAGGAATGCGACGGTAGTTTCAACCCAAGGCGCACTACTATTGTGAAATGTGGGAACGATACTGATTATGCGAAGCCAATCCGTCAAGCGCAAGCTCTGCGAAGTAGTTCAATGCTAAGTAAATGAAGCCACAACAACAACAAAGCAGGCAGTCACTTGTATCTACATAAACGAATCAATCATTATGTCTACACATATGTACGTACACGCAGCGGAGAAGAGACGCAAAAACACATGCATATATCTTATCTGAGATGCGCTCAAAAGTAGGCAATAATTTGTGCAAGTATCACTCACATATACACGTGCATCTGTAGTTATAATTTTATAGCTGGTAACTAATTAAATTCTGGAATCGCCGAGAAGTATGGAACGAGGAAATCGAAGAGTATAAAAGAGCGCAAGTTGAAGCACGACAAATCAAATTGATTTGTGAAGTACTTTAACAAAGGCCATTTTGTATTATTGGATAGTGGAGTTATTTATTCAACAGTTTAGTTATTCGAACGTTAGTAGAAGGTTGCAAATAAGAGGAATTTCAGTAAATTCGTTACAACACAATATTTATTTAAATACATTATGCAAGTAACTTATAATTAAGCGCAATTGTTATATAGTATGCCTAACTTAAAAACAAAAAAAAATGTTTATTGACGAAACAAAATTTGATAAAGGGTTTGAAGTTTTTATAAATTTAGGCAGTATACCTTTTTATGTTCTTATTTTCTAAGTGAAATAAATTGTTTATGGAGAACTACAGTTATTTTCAAATTTCCCAGCCTGCAAACTAACAATTCATAAAAAAAAATTATGCGAGAAATTCATCTTTTGAAAATTTCCCTTCATATGTGATACTTTAAAAGTTCTCAAAATAACATAAGGTATAACGGCGTTTTCAGTTAAATTTTTACGCCGTACTTCTACTATCACAAACAAACGCAGTAGAAATTTTACTGATTGTTTTGTCATTTAACATTGTGTCAAAGCAAAGTAGGACGTAAAGTTTATCTAAGTTTTATCTACTTCAGGAATGAATTTTATAAGTTATTTGTTGCGTTTGATGTAGCTAGTATTTTATTTCTTTGTGGTATTTATTTAGTTTATTTGTTTATTTATTTCTTTTATTGGCTTTATTGGTCTTGTTAATTTATTCGTTAGATTTATTTACTTTAAGGTAATTTTATCTTAATTTACTTTTAATTTAACTTTTATTTCATTTAGTTTAATTGTAATGTTATTTAGTTTAATAGTAATTTTAATTTTCTATATCTTCCCTTTCCCTTTTTCCTACCTCCAATTTAGGTAAATGTTAATTTCTCCTTATTATACCTTTCATGAAAATGAAATGGTATATTAATTTCGTCACGAAACCGAAAATTGTAAGTCCTTAAAGGAAAATAGATAGACCCACCATTAAGTATACCGAAATAATCAGGTTGAAGAGCTGAGTTTTTTTAGCCATGTCCGTCTGTCCGTCTGTCCGTCTGTCTGTTTGTATGCAAACTAGTCCCTCAATTTTTGAGGTATCGTGATAAAATTTGGTGAGCAGGTGTATTTGGGTGTCCGATTAGACATTTGTCGGAACCGACCGGATCGGACCACTATAGCATATATCCTCCATACAACCGATTTTTCAGAAAAAGAGGATTTTTGTAATATCTTACCCAATTTAACAGATTGAAGCTTCAAACTTCACCATATACTTTCGTATATTGAACATATTGTTGCCTGAAAAAATTTATGAGATCGGTCGTATATATAGTATATATCCCCCACAACCGATTGTTCAGATAAGGAACTTTTCGTAATTACTGCCCTATTTTAAGAGCTAGAGGCTTCAAATTTCAGCGAATGCTTACGTATATAGCATATATTGTTGTCTGAAAAAATCATAAAGATCGGTGGTATATATAGTATATATATGGTGGTATATATAGTATATATATATATAGTATATATATATATTTTCGCAAATTTTAGCCCTATTTTAACAGCTAGAAGCTTCAAATTTCACCGAATATTTACTTATATAGCATATATTGTTGTCTGAAAAAATCATAGAGATCGGTTGTATATATAGTATATATCTCATACAACCGATTGTTCAGATAAGAAACTTTTCGCAATTTCTACCCCATTTTAACAGCTATAAGCTTCAAATTTCACCGATTGCTTACGTATATAGCATATATTGTTGTCTGAAAAAATCATAGAGATCGGTTGTATATATAGTATATATCTCATACAACCGATTGTTCAGATAAGAAACTTTTCGCAATTTCTACCCCATTTTAACAGCTATAAGCTTCAAATTTCACTGATTGCTTACGTATATAGCATATATTGTTGTCTGAAAAAATCATAGAGATCGGTTCTATATATAGTATATATCTCATACAACCGATTGTTCAGATAAGAAACTTTTCGCAATTTCTACCCCATTTTAACAGCTAGAAGCTTCAAATTTCACCAACTGCTTACGTGTATAGCATATATTGATGTCTGAAAAAATCATTGAGATCGGTGATATACATAGTATATATCTCATACAACCGATTGTTCAGATAAGAAACTTTGCGCAATTTCTGCCCCGTTTTAACAGTTAGAAGCTTCAAATTTCACAAAATGCTTTCGTATATAGCATATATTGTTGTCTGAAAAAATCATAGAGATCGGTGGTATATATATTATATACTTCATATAAACTGTCATATTGACCCCTTTTTTACGGCTAGAAGCTTCAAGATTCATCAAATTTCATCAAATAGTTACGTTTACGTCATATATTTTTGAAATACGTGATTCGTAGCCATAGTTTTTACATGCAGACCACAAAAAACGTGAAGCTTTGCATCCTCACACAGATTACCTACCTATTTTTTATTTTATATTTATCTTAAAAATCGTTTAGATATGTTCAAATTTCACCAAATGCTTACGTGTATAGCATATATTGTTGTCTGAGAAAATCATAGATACCGGTGGTATATATAGTATATATCCCATACAACCGATTGTTCAGATAAGAAACTTTGCGCAATTTCTTCCCCATTTTAACAGTTATAAGCTTCAAATTTCACCGATTGCTTACGTATATAGTATGTATTGTTGTGTCAAAAAATCATAGAGATCGGTGATATATATAATATATATATGATGGTATATATAGTATATATATATAGTATATATATATTTTTTTTACGATTTCGGCCCCATTTTAACAGCTAGAAGCTTCAAATTTCACCAACTGCTTACGTGTATAGCATATATTGATGTCTGAAAAAATCATTGAGATCGGTGGTACACATAGTATATATCTCATACAACCGATTGTTCAGATAAGAAACTTTGCGCAATTTCTGCCCCATTTTAACAGTTAGAAGCTTCAAATTTCACAAAATGCTTACGTATATAGCATATATTGTTGTCTGAAAAAATCATAGAGATCGGTCGTATATATATTATATACTTCATATAAACTGTCATTTTGACCCCTTTTTTACGGCTAGAATCTTCAAAATTCATCAAATTTCATCAAATAGTTACGTTTTCGTCATATATTTTTGAAATACGTGATTCGTAGTCATAGTTTTTACACGCAGACCACAAAAAACCTGAAACTTTGCATCCTCACACAAAGTACCTACCCGTTTTTTATTTTATATTTATCTTAAAAATCGTTAAGGTATGTAGATCTGTTCACTATATATTTCTTATCTTATACATCCGATTATTCGGAGATTACGAACGGGATAAGATTATTGTTCAGCCCCATGCATGAAAGGTATGAAGTCTTCGGCACAGCCGAAGACAGTCCCGTTCTTACTTGTTTTTCTTTTGAATACGCTTCACAATAACTAGACCTATAACTTATTCATTACGAATTAAAATATTACACAATGTGAAATTCTTTTCTTATAAACCAAATTATAGGTGACACCTGCATTACTTAATGCTACTGCTAAATACATCAAACCATAAAATTGGATAAGTGCTATGGAAATATTTTAAATTTTAATTAATTTTAGTATGCTAATATTGTCGCGTTATAGAAACGCGGCGAGCGTATTGTACATAGGACATAGTTATACTGTTATGGATTCGCATTTTCGGTGGAAGCAGTAAGGAAGGCGGTCGGCATGATGTTGTGGTGCACAGTGGCTAGCCATTGTCGGCTGGGAGGGTCCTTGCCAACCTTACTGTTCCTGCACCATAAACAGAAAAAAGTTCCTATCATGCCTATTAAATGGTCACACAGCGCAGAACTAATTCAAAACGCTGGAAATTCAAAAGAAACGACATCCGGTCGAACCGGATGCCACGGACAGACCGTTAAATTCAATTCAAAATACAAAAAAAAACTAACCGCAAAAGAAAATTTACCGAACCGGAAATGACCGGTTACTATTATCGACATTCAAAAAAAGCTGAAAGTTAAAATTACAAAAAAGAGCTGAAAAGGGAAAAGGGGAAAAACAAGAAGGGCCGAATATACAGAGGGGCGCCGCGGGTGTTGTTGCGACGCCCGGTGCTTAGTCCCACCCTCAAAAACCATGGCCACTTTTCAGCTCATAAGGCAATACATAAGGCAATAAAAGTTAATTTGTTTTTTGAAGTCTAAATTTGCATTTTGTTGGAATTACATAAAATATAGTATAAATTCATAAATATATGTATGTTTACGCATATAAGTATAATAAATTGATTATATTAACGTGTATTGGTATTTTCGGTTCTTAAATAGTTTATTTAAATGCTATTCTGCTTTACATATGTACATGCAATATATTATCTGTTTAACAGCAAGTTTGGTTATGTTAAACTTACTATTTATGCATTCATGCATACAAAGCAGCTTAATTCAAATATATTTCATATGCTATGTACATGTATGTTTATAGGTAGATACGTTAGAAATGAAGAAATCAGAATATCTGCCGCACGTAAAAAAAAGGGAGATTCACTAGTAGGAGTGATTAGTGAAAAAAAACATATATATATATATATAGTTCTTTCTTTTGGGGTAAAACTTGTTTGAATCAGGGTAATATTTGCTTTTGTATTAAGTTCAAGACTGATTGGGCAAGCAGTTAAGGTATTTATACAATTTACATGTATGCCTATATGTATGTGTACTAAGACTAGGAACTTATTGTATAAATAAAATGTCATGAAATCACATACTAGACTACACGAACGCTAAATGCACTATTAAATAAGTTTAGATCTAGTACTAAGTAGGGATGGCTGCAATAGTATGAAGCTCGCTTATATAAACGTGCGTCATAGATCGCCATTAGAAACCAATATGTCAGTAATTTACACGTGAAACAGAAACAGAAAATTGTAATATAGTTTTCCTTAACTTACAAAAATTTTGTTCAAAATTTTTCAAATGGCACTAATGACAGCGCAGTTAAATTTCTGTATGTTTGATATTAAAACCAGGGATGCACCTTAACGTTAAGCTAATCGTTTATCAAAAAATTTCCACCGTTTCCGTTGAAACACTTCGAAATATTATCGATAAAGAAATTATCAAGATAAATTGTATCTCGTTTTTAAACCGAAACGAAAAGCTTTCGTTAACGTTAAAAACGTTAACGAAAACTTGATACTTTATGTTTGAATTATGCTGGCAATGCTATAGCCATGGTGAAGCCGTAAGGTGGCAACAACGAGCGCACATACACACACAAACTCTATGTAATTTGTTTGTGTAATTCGTTGGTGGTAATGTCAAAAATACTCTGAGAAATGTTCGTACTGTCAAAATTCATGAGAAAAGTTGCTAATCAGCTTGGATAATGCTTTCACCTTTAATGACTCCGCCATCAATCAGCTTTGCCAGCATAGTTTGAAATTAATAATCAACATAAACGATTTGATTTCGTTTTGATATGGCAGAAAACGAAACGAAATCATTTCGTTAATTTGACGATCTTAACGTTAATAAACGAAACGAAATACTTCGTTTCGTTTATTAACGTTGATTATCGTAACGAAATGATATCGTTTCGTTGGTTAAGCATGCCTGTATTAAACACATATGCATGTATATGTACTACATATTAAGTGGGTCTTTGTTGTTCCAGAACGATGAGTTGCATTATACCTGCTAACTTGGGTTTTTTTTGTTTTTTTACATGACAAAACCAAACTGTAGAACATAACTAATAAAATCTTTCTTTTGCTGCTCTTTTCTTTCTCGCAGGTGTATTATATAACATTGAAAAGTATAAAAGTATATACGTATACAAACATCGGAATTTAGAGCGGCAGGTATACAAAAATACTGAAAAGGGTATATTTTGTTATGTAGGTATTAAATGTGGCTATTGTTTTCGAGTTTTAGCACATCAAACCTTTAATACCCAACACAAAATATACTCTTTGTGGTTTAGCGAATTGGAACAGACTCACCGGGTTTTCTAAATTTTGTTTGATTGCCGGTAAATGAGGTTCTTTTCCGGTAATCGATATTGCTGGTAAGTGCTCTTGCCGGTTATGGTTGCGCTAGCTGGTGGTTAAGCATTGATGCCGGCTACCGGTGTTGGCTGATGATGTGGATGGCTTTTGCAGTTGCCGTTAATGTTGCTCCCTGTTTCCTACTGTTGACCATATATTGAAAGGTTTTCTGGTTTAGCATCACGATAAACTACACCCGCATTGTGTAGTTAATAAGACTCAGAATGTTTGATGCTAAGATTATCATCCATTACCTGGTAGTGATAATACTCCAGTAGCTCGTATATTTGCTTGGGTTTTTTGTTGATTTCTCGCTGGTTTTAGAAAATATATCCACCCGAAACTATGGGATTTGTATGTGCACTCCTTTGCCTCACAAATGATTAAAGGCACACCTGTATGGCATAAGCTATGCATTAGAGGTCATACCATAGTGGGTACATATGTAGCTATATGTATAAGTAATTTGGTTACTGCAGGAAGTACATGCGTAGTGCGTAGTTTTGGGGACGGCGGCGATACTTTAACACATTTTTAATGAATTTGCATCTCGAGTACGCATTACTTACAACGACAAAAGTAATCCCACTCAATGCCACATGATTCCAACACTTAATATTCCATTTTAAAAATTCTCAAATTTTCATTTCTTTCCACTCTTACTCAATTTGAAGCAGTTTTTAGGGCTTTCAGCAAGTTAATTGGAAAATCAATAGCCAGTGCGGTTTCCGGCAAGATCCAAAGAGAAAAATGTGTTCGTTTTTCAGCAACTAAAGAACAAGGAAAAAACCCATCTCTTTTTCTTCCGGAAACTCGTGGTTTTTTTTCTTCGCGATCGCCCTTTTTCGATTCCTTCGCCTCGATACATTTCATCGCAACTTTTAGGTCCCATCACTAGTCACTAGGCGTGTTCGCACGCCGACTCTCTCAAGTAGATCGTAACAGTAGACCATAACAGTATACCGTAACAATACTTTAATATACTCATTATAATTATGTACTAGTTTTGGATACGATCTCTAAATACCAGTTTTTTCAGTCACGATTTCAATACGTTGTGTAAATTATATATCAAGTTATAAAATAGAGTTAATTTTGCTTTTTAAGCAATAATGAACAGCTTTTTTACCTAACCGCTAGGAATCCTTTGATGAAAGAAAGTCAGTTCTGGAAAAGTTCCGAAAATAATTACGCATAGTCACCAGGTTAACACTTTTGAATTTAATTGGAGGTCGGAAATCCGATAATAAAAAAAAATACTAAAATTGAACTTCTTACCAATTTTTTTAAGTATTTCGTACTTAAACGACCGTATATTATAGAAATATTATAAAAATATTGCTCTGGTTATTCGAATATTTTGGTAAATAATATCTGTGAAATCAATTGTTACTTAAATAAGTTAAGATAGGGTTTGTTTCCCTGAGTGAGCGATAGATTGGTTTTGAAATGATTCGGTGGTATTTAAATTCAAACACATGGCAACCATGAAAACTAAACTAAAATAATTCGAAGTGTGTTCTTTTTCTTGAAAGGTTCTAAAATTTAATGGTCTGCCATGTAAGATTCTAAAATGACAAATGTATCCCAGGCGTATACTGAAATGTGCTTGTCTTCCTTTTTACATACAATAAAATGCTAAAGTCAGCCTAAAAAACTGGCGCCGAATATCTAAAATTAAATGCTAGACACTATTCACTGCGCACGTAAAGGTTTACCATTTAGATTG
>JARSSU010009450.1:0-25530 GCA_029619165.1 Eurosta solidaginis | reverse complement strand
TAGTCCCGAAACTCTGCGTAATTGGAATGGCGAGAGGGATTGAGATGTTGGGGTGATGAGCAGCGATAAAGAGAGCCAGACTCTTTCCTGTCCCCAGGAGACGTTATTTTAAATTTTAAGATTGTGAAAACCAAGCCTTTTTAAGCATGACCATCTTGTGGATTCTCTTTGTGGCTCTCTTCCAAACACCTAATTGTATGAAACTGTTAAAGGCGTATGAAGGCAGTGGGGGCCCCCCGACCGTTTTTTTTTTTTTTTTTGTTTTTTTTTTTTTTGAATTTTGAACCGCGAACCGGGGGTGGAGAACTGGCGGGGAGGGGGAAAACGACATGTGTTTTTTGAATAATTTTTGGAAATTGTTCATTTTGCGCGCGGAAGATTATTCATGTTATACACTGGTCGAGGAGTAGGAGTTTTAGTAAAATTGGCTCCAGAGCATAACAAATGGGACTACTTTATGTTTAGCGTATTTTACCCATTCTTCGTGTTTTTGCCTCTTCTTAATCGAATATTAAGGTCCTCTAATGGCAAACCTTCCCCAGAACTACTTAGATATTAGTAGTCTTTCTCGTTCTTGTCACCCCCCATAAAAAAAAAAAAAAAAAAAACGCGACACTCTTCCTAAGTTGTTTCATTTTTTCTAAGATTTCCATCAAACGTGATTTTAGGCAGGTTGCAACGCAAATTCATAATCCGGAAATTTTTAATACCATGTTTTTTGTTCTTTTCACACTTTTTATAGATTTTCCTTTTTCCATAATTTAAAATTTCTCTACACATATAGTTTGTTTGCTTTCGTACTTTTGATTTTTTTTTGAGGGTTTTTTAATGTTTAATGGGATGTTACACTTAATAATACGATTCGTATTGCAGCATTCAAGTTCTCAGTTTAAGGTTTAGTTTGCCAACGTAGGAAATGGAAAGGTATCGATTGTAGCAGAAGGGGTAGGGGAAGTAGGAGAAGGAGAAGACGAGTTGCACTTCCTCACACTTTCATTGGGCCTACTGCTATCTTATGCGCCTTTGGGCCCCTGTGTCTTGCTGCTACAGCCAGAGATGAGCAGACACCGAGGGAGCTTGACGGTAGCTGAGCGCTATTTTGTTGAGGGGAGCTTGAGAGCTTTTTATGAGCAGCTAAGGGAGCAGAGGGAGCTGAGGCCATATTAGCTAGTAGGGCCCAATGAATGGGGGCCTCAAAATGACCTTTTCTTCGTTTTCTCACTGCGAAGCCGTTCTTCGGGTAACATTGTTAAGAAATTTTTTAAAGATGTTCAATAAGTAGGTAGGATTGAGTTACATAAATGTTTTTCTTCGGCTTTATTTGTCTAGCCGACATCGTTTTTACGTTGCGTTTCGTTGGTATTTTTTCCGTTTGTCGTTTTTTTTTTGAACCACAAATATATGCATCGACCGAGTGTGGAAAATTATTATGACCAATTTGCAAAAAAAAATTTGATTTTAAGGGATATTTTACGCGAAAACCTAAATAATAATTAAGGAATGGTGGGTTATTGTAGGTTTTTATTGAAGGTTTATTTGAAGTTTTTTAAATACTATTCATGGGCCAAATTACGTTGAAGAAAGTGTTGAAGCGAAAGTAGAAAGGTTTATATGTTAGTTAACTAATCTGTAAGTGGCAAAGACCAACTTTTACTTGGGAATAAAAAAATTACCTATGAAGAAAATGCCGAGAGGAGGGATTTGGCGTTGCGTGTGGATATTATCTTCTCGTGTGGTGGAACAAAAAAAAAAATTTTTGCCGGCTTGCGCTTTATCCGCGTCGTCGCCGCGCGGGCACGTTTATTTTAGAAAATATCGTGTGTGCACTTCATTTGAGAGGTTAGCGTGTCACCCTCTAGAAAGCCGAACTTAGAGGACAAGCTCGGAATACTTCTTCCACACGCAAATTTTCCTGTAAATTTGCCCGTATGGTAGATAAGTGGCCATATTCAATAAATTCGACAGTGACTCATGACTAAAACTTCAGATGAGGTCGGCCTTTTGGAATTGTTCGAGGTAGAGGTATAGAATAAGATAGAAAAGGGAAAGGTTTTTCCTTCGTAGAGAGTAATACAACAGCTGCCCAGCAGTTAGTTACCGAAAAAGGAATGTATTTTATAATTTTTAAGATAAAGTAAGTTATGTACAAGTAAGTAAGTAGTTGCTTTTTTTAGTCACAGTACCTATGTATAGTAAGTACGTGTAGGAAGAGTAAAGTACCACGAAAGAAGAGAAAGATTTAAAAGAATCGAATAGAAAGATTTTAATGATGAAGCTTTGTTTTTTGTGTACCATCTTAAATCTATTTGCAATGATATCAAACCATATGCCAGCGAAAAATAATTTTATATTATACTTAGCGAAATACGAATCTAAAAAATATTTATAAAAATAAAATATATTAATAATTATAAAAAAAGACAGGCCAAGGGGGGCATGGGGGGCTTTGTCTCCTTTTTCCTCACCCCTGAGACCATATATGGTCTTATGAAAACGATGATTACTCATGCTTATTAAAAAAAAAAAAAAAGTTATTTTATAATTTTTTTTAGCGGAGTCCGCCCCCTCTTCCTAACCTATTATTTGAAAGTAAGTTCTAACAATCTATAATAAATATCGTAAAAATGGAGGATATGAATGGAATGACTACGAAATTTAGAATGATAAACTTTCCACTTTTTTGGTCACGGTTTTTCGTGGGGACAAAGCTAATACTCACCTAATAATAACAATAAGGATAGAAATTGAGCTTAAATTTTAAACCATTCATCGAATTTTATTTATTTTTTAAACAATTCTCAAACTCTTTTCAACTAAATTGAATAAAAATTTTACCATGGGTTTTAGCAAATTTTGTTCGGTTTAAATTTTTAAACTTCTTTCCAACATCAAGACAAAATATAAAAAAAGATGTTTTAAACAACAAAAACCCAAAAGTTAAACTTGTGCCTAAAAATTTAAGCAAAAAAATCTCATTAAGAAATGACTGCAACCCATAGACTATTTTTCATATACTTTGTCATACTTATGAACTGTTATGATATGTTTTGCCATGCAGATGTTATAGCTCAAAACAACAACAACATGTCAGTCGGTTCGAAACCTGGACCAGTCACAAGATTTTTTTTTTGTTTGGTGTAAGTGTAGACCTTCTCTGCGTTTAAAATGAAATCCCAGCTCTGTTTTGGACGGACACCTTCCATTTTCACAACAAACTAGATATAACATCTTATAATCTAGTTTAAACCAAATATGTGTTTATTCTATATCTACGCTATACGTATACACACAATGTTTCAGATAAGCTCAAAACTTCAACCGTATTTTAAGTCAGCATCATTAAATACAAATGAGTTGTTAAGGGGACAGATTATTTGTATTATATTAATGACGAGAGCGGTAAATCACAATTGTTATGACAGTTTTTTTACCAAACAGAACGTTTTTGAACCTGAGTTTATGAAGAGTAGCGAAATGTTATCCACTTATTATGTGTTATATTAACGGTATTTTTAGTAAAACCTTAATGGTTATAAATAATTATATACAAGTAGATTTGAGATATGTTTACAATAATTGTATTCAGTTTTATGTGTAAGTTCAATTTTGCGCACCAAGGTATATACTTTCTAAGACCTACACTTTGAGATTTAGAGAGCACCCGATCCCGGATATATGATATGTGATATGCAAGTTTCTACGCATATGATTTCTAAAAATTTTAAAACGTAGCGTGGAATGACATGCATTTACATCAATATTCGTCTGGAATAAGTTTGCTAGTCCCACATTTAGACGCGTATGACATGTTCCCACCGCATAAAGTTGGCGTTGATTAGATCACGCCCGAGTGCTCCAGAAGAGAACTCCTTGCGGTCGATCATAAAAAGACGACAAGCGTCATGACTTTGTCAACACATATGATGCTAGCTCGTTTGGCAGAGCATGGGGATAGGGCTTGACAAGAACGCGGAAGCGATCACCATTCTCTGTTGGTGTTACAGACTGTCATAGTTATTGTGTGGTAATGAGTGTAATCATCAGGTGATTGGATCTGGACTCCATGATATGATTAACACGCTGATGCTTTGTGCGTTGCGCTAGCTCTGAAAGGTGTTGTCGTACAACCAACAGTTGTATTGGCCTTACGCCGTTCGTCATCCGTCAAAGGAGGTTGAATTACTTAATCCCAGCTATATTGATAGCTAAATCATCGATGTGGATAAAAGTTTACAAAGCACCCCGCCGACCTTTGTGTATCAGGCAAAAGGTATTCTTATTAGTTCCAACGATAAGTTCATTTGGTTTATAATCATTCACGCATCCGCAGATGTGATCACTACATCCATAGTGATTAATGATCCTACACAATGATATCTACGATTGAGGAATATTGCTACCACATGCTCACCGAATGTGAACACGTAAAAAACAGCAAAGTACGATAAAAGTATAGCGCGAAGTTCATTGTGGTTGTAGACTATTTCGTCGCTTGTTGAGTATAAAGTAAGCAAGAAAAGTTTGGTGGGTGTATTTATATAACAGTATATAAAGCTTGATGAAAATTTCGGGTGCAAGTGCTCGGCTAGAAATTATCAGCCTAAATTTTTAACCAATCATCGGTTGAAGAAGTCTACTAAAGTGGAACCCTCTCAATTTACTACTGAGGTATTCCGTATGCCTATGTCGGTGGGACATTTTAACTCTTTATTAGGGTTAAGCAATTTCTCTTAAACTAGTAATATAATATTTTGATAGAAGGTCAGTAGTGATTTTAATCCGAAGCTAAGAATGTGAAATACCAAAATGATGTCACATACGTAGAAATTGGCGTTTCAAAAGTGACATGTGGGCCAAAAAAAAGCACCCCTCTCGAGGTAATCAAATTCACTTCTCAATTTCAGAAAAACTATAAATACAATTGTTGTTTCGAACCCAAAGATAGCAGTTAGTGTTTCATGCTCTGAAGTAGCGCTGCTTGTAACATTGGGATTGGCTAATTTGATGATATAAAATAGTATAACTTAATGAAATAACATAACCTAATTGAAACAAATGTATGCATACAGTATGTATGCTGAATGCATGAGTATGCAAGATCATATTTTCTAAATTGAAAAACATATTATTCATACACAAAAATAATGAACTATGCATTGGTACCCGAGTGGAAAAAGCTTATGCATGCATGAAAATGTATGTTGTATCAATGATCGATATGTTTTTAAAAATACACTTTCCTGAATTAGTTTGTACGTATATAATACGACCTTTGATTTTTCTTTTTTGGATTGAAAGTTATTTGACTAACGAAATGTATGTACTGAAAGAGTATCTTATTCTCGACTCCAGGATACGATAACTGATGAGAGACTAGCCAACTTGGAGCAATAGGCTTGGAATATGTCAAGAATTAATGACGACCGCCAACCGTTTGTATGCTTTGCCTTCCTTAAACTGTTGTGAGGACTATTTTCAGGATGTGCGGTTGACCAAACCGATAAGAATTGTGGGTTATTAATGGTCGATATAGCCAAGTTGATGGCTTCAAGTGCTCCATCTCTCATGATATGAATGTAATTGTTATTGTAATTGCATATGTAGTTAAAATCCTATCTATCAAATGCGGGGATAGTTCATTCGTACTTTATAAAACATATGGTACGTAGTGCTTTTGTATGCTTCAGCATTAATTACAACCATATGCATACAGAAGTAATACAATGAGAGTAATAGAGTTTGCATGCTCCCTAGAGAAACTACACGTGTTAAAAGAAATAAAACTTGCATTTATTCTGGCATACAACTATATAGTAGCTCCAAGTCATGTCTCAAACATCGATGTTTCATGCATCCATTTACAACGAGAATAAATGTATTCATGCATAGTTCATACTGTCAAAAAAGCCAAAAAATAAAAAGCTTATTTATCTGTATATTTTATTTTATAATTAAAATAAATTGTTTTTTGGGCCGGATGGGACAAGCCACTAATTATTTCTTTGTAGGCAGGGAACGTCTCAACACAAAAATAATTTCTCGCAACCCAGTTACTAATTGAAAGTCCATAAACTGTACCTTCTTTCTGCGAAAGAAATTCCTTAATATTTGGTTAAAAAAATATTTCAGTTAGAGATAGTCCACATGAGGTTGGAGCGTTTAATAACAAAAATTATTAAAAGAAAAATAACCGGTTTCTTGAGGATTATATTATGTCTCTTTCTATTGTTACAGATTTGTACACAAATCAATGTATTGTAATTCTTTGGACCTGCGGTATTTTCACTATGCACGTCATTTTACTCTCTTCGATTTCAATTAAAATTTATATTGTTTAACAAAAATAAAACCAAAAAAGTTTCACAAAATCATAATAGAAACTTGCAGTCAAAACGGGGTTCGAAACAAAACCAAAAGTTTCAAAAACATCTATGAAATAGAGATCGTTGGATTTGAAATAAACACCTTAAGTTGTAACCCATGTAAATAAAACAAATCATTGTGAAGAGTGATGCAAATCAAGATTCTTTTATAACATTTTGATATGGAGTTTTAGGCTGTGTGTTCATTACTCTTTTTACATTTTATACCATCCTTCTTCGACCATGCTTATATCAGCTTCAGCATCCCCCTAAAGAGGATAGAGAAGGGAGGAACCTTTAGAAACCCTAGGTCAACGAACTGGACTAAGTTCCAGAAACACGTAGAAACAAAACTGGGACAACCCAAAGAAATGCTAATGTAGAGGAACTGGAGGAGTCGAATGAATTCCTAACAATTACGCTTATGACTGCGTATAACAAAGCTTGCCCTCTAAGAAGATTCAGAGGAAAAGCAAAGCCGCCATGGTGGAGCAATGAGCGGAGTCTTCTAGGAAGACAGGTAAAAGAAATGTTTAAGCTCGCAAAGACCGCGGAAGCGAAGCGTTTCGGGACGAGTACAGGGATCTACTGAGGATCTACAAGCGTGAAATTACCAGGGCGAAGAGAAATTCACGGAAAAGTTTCTGTACGGACATAGAGTGCTCCAGCGAAACAGTACGGTTGAAAAAAGTCCTAGCAAAGGGAAACATAGTCCAGGTACTAATAAAGAAAGAGAACGGGGAATGGTCACGTAATAGTGAGGAATCCCTTGAGGTGCTTCTCGATACACATTTCCCAGCGGGAGACGGTTCAGAAGAGCCAGCAGACATCGCTCACACTTCGATCACGGAGCTAGTAGTACGGGCTTGGTGACCGATACCAAGATCGAGTGGGCAGTGAAGACGTTTTCTAAGTTTAAATCGCCGCGCCCAGATGGTATATTCCCGGCCATGCTACAAGTCTCAAGTAGGGCGGCCGTGGAATGGCTTAAAATAATATTCGATGGGTGCATAAGACTGAATCATGTACCACACTCTTCGAGAACCGCTCGTGTAGCTTTTCTACCAAAGGCGGGGAATATCGGTCACGTGTATCCCAAAGACTATTGACCCATTAGCCTATCATCATTTCTGCTCAAAACCCTTGAGAGGCTGATAGATGTGTACATAAAGTCCAACGTGGATGAAAAGCTGCTCTCCACAACACAGCATGCGTACACCAAGCCAAGTCGGTAGACACCGCATTGCATAGGGTGGTAATAAGCATAGAGAGAGAAATCCCTGGAATATAAGGAGTACATCCTGCCTTAGTCAGATAGATCGGCTGCATGTTAAATTGCAGAAAGATTACATTACAATGGGGATTGTACGAGGCCACGAAATCAGTAGACAGGGGCACGCCGCAGGGAGGGGTGCTATCACCTCTGCTGTGGACGCTGGTCATCAACCAACTGCTCAGTCAATTCGATGAGGGACCCGTAAAACTTACGGCTTACGCAGATGACGTTGCAATTGTCATAAGTGGAAAGTGCCTTCCAACGATTAGTTCTTTGATGGATCGGGCGCTTCGGGATATTCATACCTGGGCATCTAATGTCGGGTTGAAAGTCAATGCGGAGAAGACGGATATGGTCTTGTTTACAACGAGGTACAAGGTCCCAAATTGAACCAGGCCTAAGTTAGGAGGGGTGACCTTACAGGAGAAACCTTGCACAAAATATCTAGGAATCATCCTAGACAGTAAGCTGTCATGGAAGCTCAACGTGGAGGAGAGGGTAAAGAAGGCCTCAACGACACTCTATGCATGTAAAAATCTCATTGGGTTTTTACAGCGATTGTAAGCCCTATTCTATACTATGGAGTTCTTGTTTGGTGGAAAGCCACCAAAAAACAACATACCTCAAAAAATTAGAGGAGGTATGCAGACTATCGATGCTTAGCATTACGGGAGCCCTGAAAACAACCCCGACGGTTGCACTGTATGCCATTCTGCACATTCCACCTGTAGACCTGGTAGCAAAGAACAAAGAATTAACGACCGCAACCAGGCTCGGTGCTTCGGGGCAGCTTGAGCGCCGATCATATGGCCATAGTAGTATAGCGTCATCAATCGCAAGACGAACAGACTACCTGATTCCCTATCTGCGCTTCGAGGGAGATCTTAAGGCCACAATAGAGGTGGACGGTTGGCGCAAGGGTGCGCAAATGGCGGACGAGGCGATACATGTGTACACCGATGGTTCCAAAGTAGTGGAAGGAGTAGGGTCTGCGGTATACTGCGCTGATCCGGAAATAAGCAGATCCTACAGGCTGCCGGATTACTATAGGGTTTTCCAAGCGGAAATATTAGCCGTAACCAAAGCAGTAGAAACCCGGAAGAGAATAGCTTAAGCTGCAACCGTGTTAGCTTTTATATTGACCGTCAAGCAGCAATTAAGGCAATAATCTCGCATAGCACAGCATCTAAATGCGTTTTAGAGTGTGAACAGTCTCTGGAGAGAATCGGGACAGGGAGAAGCATACATCTATATTGGGTCCTAGGGCATATGGGAATAGATGGGAATGAAAAAGCGGACGAACTAGCTAAAAAGGGCGCCCTTGAAGCTTGCTCCGTAGATGTCCCAATTAGACTGGGCGAGATTAAGCGAAGGCGAGAGGTGCACATGATCGACCAAGCGGGAAAGGCGTGGGTTCAAGCGCGGGGCTTTAAAGTGTCGAAGATTATGTGTAGGTCTTACAACCTTAGACTAACAAAGTTGCTTCATTCATCATTAAAAGAGAGGACTGCAGACTCATGACGTGTATTCTGACTGGACACTGCCTTCTGGCATCACATACCTTTAAATTAGGCTTGGTCAGTCATAGCAGATGTAGGAAGTGCGGGTTGGAGGAGGAAACGATCGAGCACATTCTGTGCTCGTGCCCTGCACTTGCCAGGCTAAGACTCCAGCAATTAGGAGTGATATAGCCGTCAGATCTAGAAGCAGCAATTGGGTTAAGTCCTAGGAAGCTTCTAGTATTTGCCAAGAGGACGAAGTTATTTTATAACATAGGTCCTGGTTTTTGATAGGGTTTTTCAGTTTGGTCGTTCAAACAAATTTCTGGTAACACTACGGACTCAATCAGTCTATGTGAGGTCCTCATGGAATGGCCAGTTCAACCTAACCTAACCTAATTATTGAGGGAAGAAAAAAAAAGATTGTTTAATGCTAAAAAGCGATTCCGAACTATCAATTGCGCTGGAGCGACAGTTTTGACCTTGACACAGACTGAGGAAGGGCATACTTGTTTCAAAATTGGTTCTACATTGTTTCAGGAAAGGAGGTTTAAAATGTCTAGTTAGCCGAGAAGAAACGTTAAAGTTATTTCCACTTAGTAGAAACGGTCTAGAGACCGAACCGTTCACTAGTGAAACTTAAAAATGACTCCAATCATCTATCTATGACTGGCACGGCTATGAATATTAAACAGTTTTAGCCGGATTAGCATAAAGGGGTAGATTATACAAGGAATCTCATTTAAAATCTTTTAAGGCAAAAAGTAAAAACTGTTTTTGAATTGATTTCCGCCCCAGAAGGAAATTGTTTCGCTGTACCAATAAATTTCTATTTGGAGACATTTTCTGATGCTTTTTATAGCGCCTGAAAGAATTTTTGTAAGAGTCGATTAACTGATAGATTTTATGAAGTTCATCAAACAAATGTCTTGAGCAACAACGAAATTAATGGTTGAACGTCGCGAAATCGAATGGAAATCGATTCACTTAAAAGGATCTTAACGACGCATGTTGTAAAGAGATTCTGTGGAGGGTGTGAATTTAAAAGAGATCAATAAAGCTTCGAAAAAGGTTAAGAAAAATGTTCAAATTTTGCTCCAAAAAGTTTCCAAAGTTTATTTAAAAATTTCAAAAACTACTCCAAATTCAAAGGATTGATATTATGCTCATTAAGTATTCTGAAAAAAACTCATTTCTGAGGAAAGAAGTGTGAAAAATTGCCATTTTACAGCACTATCTTTTTCTTTAATTTTGATTGTTTTGGAATCCGGCAACCACAAACAAATTTCTAATTTTATACTGTAACGAATTTACTGCAAATCCTCTTATTTGCAACCTTCTGCTCAGTTCGAATCACTAAACTGTTGAATAAATAACTCCAATATTTAATAATACAAAATGGCCTTTATTAAAGTATTTCACAATAAATAGCTCTACTATTGCCCGACAGATAGCGTGCTTAATTGAAACTAATTCTCGCCTCTACTGTTGTCGCCTTTTTATACTGTCTGATTTCCTCGTTGCATATTTCTAGGCTTTTCTAAATCCAGAACTTACTAGTTAGTTATAAATTTCTCAGCTACAACTACAGATGTATAATTTTTATAGCTTCTCTCATACCCCATGCGCATGTATGTGTGAGCGACACTTCCACAATCACAATTGCATACCTTTAGGAGCATCTCAGAAAAGATATCTGCATGTGTTTGTGCATCTCTTCTCCGCTGCGTGTACGTACATAGGTGTAGACAAAATGATTAAATTATTGATGTGCATTCACGTCACTGCTTAGCATCGGCATAGAGATGGCAGTACCCCTTAGTGTTGCTAACATTGGTAACAATATGTATTTACACAGACCCCAAATGCTTACTTCCAAATAAGTAATTTGAGAGCCTCTACATTGGCCTTATTCGCATATCGCTTAATCTTCCCTTCAAGGACACCAAACCACAGCAAGAAAATACAAAAAATATCACATATATAAATCAGTTTCTGGTAAAATTTTCAGTTTGGCTTAAAAAAAAACTAGTGAAACCTGCTATTTATAACTAAAATACGTTGTTTAACCATTCGTGTTCTTCTCCGGTTTCTCTAAGTAAGAAAATGTCAAAAGCGTATGTGAATCGGTGGTGTGAATTGCATTGAGAGGCCGAATGCGATGAAATGCGCTCAAATGAGTCATTACAGAAATGCGATTTGTATGAGGAAATGCCTCGCATTCGGAATTTTCGCCCAAAATTACGCATTCGGTGCAGTGTAAATGTGATATAACGAACTTTTTCGGAATGTTATCTCATAAGCACTAGCAGTTTTCTTTTTATGACGGTTGAGTGAATAGGCCCCGTATTGGGCAAAGTTAACGTTGTAGACTTGATAATCGTCAATGGTCAGTTACTTGAATGCTTTTGGAGCAGCTCTGTGAAGTTGGCACCTTCTCCGCTTTTTGTTAAAAAGTTATAACAAAAATATATTTTTTTTTCGAAAAAACTCCAAAATTTTTTTTCGCTTTAATGTGCAAAATTGTATTCCCGTCGCTTGCCCATCGTTTGTCCTGTGTCCACTTGTGACAAAATCAATTTTACAAATATTATTAATCATAAATCAAAAACCGTTGAACCTATCATAACAAAATTCGATAAGTTGCCTTTACTATAAAGAATGCTTCGAAGAAATTTTAACGTACTCGGGTCGTGGACTAATAAAATAAGCTATATCTTTGCAAAAAAAACTTTATATCAATGGTATTTCATTTTCCAAGCAAAATTACAACAAGAAAAAGGAAAAAATTTAAATTTTTGAAAATGGGCGTGGCACCGTCTCTTTTATGGCCAAACAATTTTCTATGTTTCGGGAGCCTTATTAACTCGAAGAAAAATTAAAGGATCGTAATAAGATTGGGTACACATATTTTTCTTAAAGCAGGAAATATTTCTAGGTAAAATGGATGGGGTTAAAAACCACGCCCATTTGTATATAAAAGATATTTAGATGGGTAGACTATAATATTAAGCTATATGTGACCCGATCTATGAAAAGGTGGCTTATAACTAAAAAAGAAGAACACAAACGTCGTGAAGAAATGCATTGTTTATCTTTAACAGCTGTTTCTCGCAATTCCTTTTTTGAGCCATAAGCTACCTTTTCATAGACCGGGTCACATATATTAGTGAAAAATGGTTTTGTGTCAATGATATTTCTCTTACCAAGTTTTATTGTAAGAGGAAATTAGGAGACATTTTTTTTAATGGGTGGTGCCACACCTCTATTCCGATCAAGCAATACGAAACATTTCTAGAGCCTCAAAAAGAATAAATGCCTCGTAACGAAATTCGAAAAAATGATTTATCTGAACTCAATTTGAATTGAATTGTACAGTCAAACTCACGCTGAGTATATAATATTCGATTACGCCCAAACTTAGATACCCTTACTTGTTTTTTGTTTATTTTAATTGGCTGAACAAACAGATTTTGCTCTACCAAATAACAAATCAAATGTATTTATTGATATTGTAGCGAAATGAAATGACGCATTTTGCTACACTTATTCAAAACAAAATTTCTTTGCAATTGTTTGTTTATTTATACGTGGACCAATCCCACAATCCCAAATAAGGTCCATCACGAACCGAAAATCAAAAGTGGTCAGACGGAATGGCTCATTCAAATGAAACGATTTTTTTTCATACAGAATCCTTCTTGTTTTACCAGAAACCAATATATCCAATTTCAACGCAATATCCCAATTGGATCAGACTTCATGGCCAAAAACATATGCAAGTTCAGCATAGAAAAGTATAAGTATAGTACTATGAGAGTTGGTTTTTTTTTCTATCACAAATTTCTGGAATTAGTAACAAAAACTTCCAAATGACCAAATGCGTTTCAAATCTAGACATTTAGAAGAATCTATTGCGGTGGTCATTTGGATGATTGTTCCATAGTTAAAGGGCCTGACTTTTATTTGTCCTTAAAAAATAAAATTCCTCACTTTTATTTTATTTTCGGACTTAAAAAATAAAATTCCGTACTTTTCTTTTATTTGTGGATTAAAAAAAAAGGTACGAGAAATAAAAAAGATGCTTGATTCGTGATGAGAATGTATGGGGATCACCGAGATCCCATTAGCTTTCACCTAGGACAATGTTTTGACTCGGACTTTTTCGAGTCAAGGAAAGAAAACTATTGAAATGGGTCCCTGCAAAAAATTATATGCATTTAAGAGCGACCTTTATAAAAAGACTCTGTGGCAGTAAAATAGTTTTAGAAATAATTTTTTTTTAAATCGACAAAAGGTCGGTCTGTCGCTACTGATTAACACTCTTGTGACCCTCTGGATACATTCATGGCGGGAGAAAGGTCCTCTAATAAAGGTTATATCCAGGTTTATATATTTTTAATTCAAAATTCTTGTCCCTTAAATCGAGGGAAGTTCTTTTAAGAATCACAAATATGATCCCTAAAAAGGACATAAAAAAAGATCAAACAATTATTCCAAAATAGCTCCAAAATTAATGTAGAAAAGCTACAAAACCTTCAAATTTATTGAAGTCGGAGTAATTTTGGACTCTTCTTATGACCGGTGAAATTTGACTATGTTGGCTTGGTCACCACAGATTTAGGCAGCAAAAATATCATTTAAATTGTGTTGTTTGCATTAAGCAAAAGTTTGACAAGTCAAGGTCAACCGTCGGTACCAATTCCGACACACATTCGTGTAAGCTATTCCTGCCGGGGCATGCACACCAGTGCCCACAGTCTACGTTACATGTGTACCACTTGCGTGTATATCAAATAAAAATTTGTTATTAATTGAATTTATCATCAACCTTACCAATTAATTTGTACCCAACACAATTATTATTCAGTAAAATTTTGTTTTATTTTTAGAAATACATGTACTACTTATACATACTGACGTTCATTCCTATCTATTTAAGGATTCGATGAACTGTTGTTTATTGATATTGTAAGTCCTTAAAGGAAAATAGATAGACCCACCATTAAGTATACCGAAATAATCAGGTTGAAGAGCTGAGTTGATTTAGCCATGTCCGTCTGTCCGTATGTCCGTCTGTCTGTTTGTATGCAAACTATTCCCTCAATTTTTGAGATATCTTGATAAAATTTGGTTAGCGGGTGTATTTGGGTGTCCGATTAGACATTTGTCGGAACCGGCCGGATCGGACCACTATAGCATATATCCTCCATACAACCGATTTTTCAGAAAAAGAGAATTTTTGTCATATCTTACTCAATTTAACAGATTGAAGCTTAAAACTTCACCATATAATTTCGTATATTGCACATATTGTTGCCTGAAAAAATTGATGAGATCGGTCGTATATATAGTATATATCCCCCACAACCGATTGTTCAGATAAGAAACTTTTCGTAATTACTGCCCTATTTTAAGAGCTAGAGGCTTCAAATTTCAACGAATGCTTACGTATATAGCATATATTTTTGTGTGAAAAATCATAAAGATCGGTGGTATATATAGTGTAACGACATTTCTTGCAAATCCTCTTATTTGCAATCCTCTGCTAAGTTCGAATCACTAAACTGTTAAATATATAAGAGAAGGCGTTTTTGCTAGATTCCAACTTTTTTGCATGTGAACACGTCATGCACTTCACTACACACAATCCAATTTCAATGTTAACCAGTTAACAGCAGAAAATTCTCTGTCAACAGTTTCAGCTGGTGTATAAATTCTCTGGATTTTCTTTTAATATGATTTCTTTGTGGGAATATAGGTATTTAGTAGGAATAATTAAATTAAATTTTATTACTTGTAGCAATATATTTGCTTGTTTTATGATTTAATACGAATTTGAACTTAATTAATATAATAATAGCAATATATTTGCTTGTTTTATGTTGATGCAAATTGCAGAAATTTTGCTTATTTCTTTACAAACAAAAACCTATTCATATACCCAAAATATGCCCTTTCATGAAATGTATGTAAATTAATCATACATTTATGAATTATCCCATCCCTTTTTGTTAATAAATTAAAATGTTAGGAAAATGTATGCAAATTAAAATATGCATGCAAATAGTGTTTTGCCGACGGCATTTGCACACTTGGAATTTCTGTGCACACGAAATCCATTGCATATTTATAAAACGTTAATTTGCATAAAATGTATGCATATTAACCATGAAGTATGAATTATTAATAAATTGAAAAATTGAAATAAATAAAATATTTGATAACAGTTGAATAAATAAAAAAATATTTAGTTATTATTTGGACTATGGGTGGGAGGGGAGGTACCTATAAAGAAATTTCCTAAAGCATTTTATATGTGTTATTCAGTACAATGATGTAAGTACCTATGTACTTGAATATTTTCAAAGGCAGGTTTGATAAGCCAAGTCAAACTTAAATACATTTGACCTGCCTCAAATCAACCCTTAAATATGTAAATAAGACCAACAATACACAAAAGACATGTGCCTGTTGATCAGATGTTGAGCATTGTATCATTGAATATATATGTATGAAAATACAAACCAAAGCAAAAAAGTACAAATGTACATAGATATATACATATTCAATAATACTCAAATTAAAGGCAGACATGTATAAAAAGCTTGGTCGCTTTGATGCTGTGGCAGTGTCTTAAGTTACTAATAAAACAACTTGTCGCTTTCCGCGTTATGAAGCGACCAAATCAATTATGGCAATCCGCGTATACGGCCATGTATATGTAAATATCAATGCTCGTAGCAATTAGCCGACGAAATACAATAGGCACGAGCCAAATTATGTGTCGTCGGTGGTTAAAAGTGTTGCCGTTTATACCTTTAACAACTCACAGCTAAAAGGGGAATTTATTATAAAATTAAAATAAACGAATTTATTGCTCTTTTGCGAAATAATGTTATATTTCTTCGCAAAATTACTTTAATTTTTTTCGCCGCTCCCATATATTAATTTTTATCTATGAAAATAATGTAAAATTCTTACTTTGTACTGACATGTGATAAACAAGTCAGCATATACAGTATGACGTCACAGTGCGAATTCGGGCCAGAAACGGGTAAAACACCACTCTTATGTAGCAACTGCAACACAGTTGCTGCAAATTTGGCTGCGTGACTGCGCGAACAATTTTTCGGCAGAATATGATAGGGGGTTTCAAATAGCAAATAAAAATGTCCATAAGCTGTGACAACTCGGCAATTCAGGATATGGGAAAATTATTTGCAATAATTTATATGAACAATGGATGGAAAGTTTTAGATTATATAGTTAATATGTTAGTGGACAATTACTAGACAATATCTGTGCATGTTTATTTGCATTTTTTACTACCATATTAGTACTTTCATACAGGCTTATAAATAGTTTGGTATTATTTCATAGGAAAAGTGCGGGGTTATGAAAGTAGTTATGCTCGTCATAATGAATACCCCCAATATGCATCGAAGTTGGAATTTATAAAATCGCAAAAATTTGTCTTTTGACGATTTTATCAAAGCAATGTTGCCGAATTGCAAAATGCCAGGTTGCCGAATTCTATCACCAATTCGGACAACTTAAGAAGAAGCATTTATGAATGAAAAATCAAGAGGAAGCTAGTTTTCAGGATTTTGCGATTTACATACAAAACATGAGCATACAAGTTACGTTCCTTCGGATTAAGGGAACAAAAAAAATATATTTTTAGTGGGACAGCATGTCCGCATTTATTGAAGTCCAGTATAAACTTAAAAACTAGTGATTACAAGTAATTGGTTTTTATAGTTATAAATTGCTCACTCAACAAAAATACTTAATATCAAATTGTTCATTTAAGAATGTTTTTTATTTCATGTAGCAGACGCAATAGTTAAAGTGCTTTGCAATCATTTCCTGTTTACCAGATTTTGGCTATTACTGTTGATGCGACGATTATTGACTTTGGTCAAAAATCGGTACAAGTGTCAAGTCAGCTATTGTTGGGTGAAAATTAACAAAGCTCGTGTTAACTTAGATATGTACATATGTATGTGTGCTTGTGGGTATGGTGGATGGTTGAAGTGAATTTTGTTTTGTTTGTCAACATGCGAATATAAAAATATTTCTTAGCTTACATATGAACATAGATTTGTACATATGCTTGTGCGTAAGAATAGTTTTTGTAGGAAGTGGTTGATTGAAACAGTTTGTCTTTTATTTGAACATGTGAATGTACAAACATTTGTTAGCTTATGCATGGATATATTGGTATCAATGAAGTGGGTGGGAAATGGGGGTGTAGGCTGATCTTTAGTTTAGGAATATATGTGTGTACATATATACCAATCTAGGTTTGTTTATACCCACTCACCATTTAGGTGATTAAATTTTCAATTTCCCTACATATCAATATAATTTGATTACTCTTTCTGACAAAATAATGAGTTACCATACAATTGAACAAAAGAAATAATCAAATATGAATACTTTAGATTATCAAACACTGAATATATTTTTTCAACCACATTTTGGAATCATATTTGAATCAAAAATTTATAATAATTTTTAATTCAGCTTTCTGAATCTTTTTTGACTATATTTGTTGACTGAATAATGTATTTTATACTTGTCAAAATATTTCTTTACATCGGAGCTGCCCAACCCCTATACACTTGTAGCACTTTTGTTTTTGTTTTGCCCTGAATCATAGGCACAGATTCAAATTCACACTTTGAATATAAAAAAAAACAAGTAAGGACAGGACTGTCTTCGTCTGTGCCGAAGACTTCAACCTTCCAAACATCATAATTTATTTACAAAAAATCAGAGAATTAAATTTGCAATATACTTACTCTGATCAGAGAATTTTTTGGTAACAGACGAACAGAGAAAATCGTTAAGAGAATTTTCTGTTACGTCTTGCACCCTGTTAAGTTAACATGAATTTGGGGAATAGTGGTGAAGTGCAAGACGTGTCACATGCAAATGGATCGTAAGCAGTGGATGCCAAAAAAACGCCTTCTCATTGTGTTTAAATTCTCTGATAATGCTATTGCTCGCAAGATATCGTCTTAATCGAAACTGCTTGACACCTCAAATCAAACTGAATTCCAGCGCCTCTACATCTGTCGCCTTTTATACTCTTTGGTTTCCTCGTTCGCATTTTCTAGAATCTACTAGCATTTTCCATGAGCTCTCAAACTTTTCAGCTATAACTAAAATTGCTAAAATTTTATACATCTTCTAGGCGCTTCCAGAATCTACTAGTCCAGTAGCTCTCAAACTTCTCAGCTGTAACTACAATTGCACAATTTTATAGTTTTTCTCATTGCATACTTAAAGGAGTATCTCAGATATATGCATGTGATAGTGCATTGACTCTCCGCTGCTCGTATACGTACATGGTACATATATGTAGACGCAGTTATTGTTTCGTTTATGTAGATACATAATGATTGAATTATTGATGTGCATTCACGTCACTGCTTAGCATCGGCTTAGAGACGGCAGCACTCCTTAGTTTTGCTCATATTCGTAACAATAGTATATATATGGTGGTATATATATTATATATATATAGTATATATATATTTTCGCAATTTTAGCCCCATTTTAACAGCTAGGAGCTTCAAATTTCACCGAATGCTTACGTATACAGCATATATTGTTGTCTGAAAAAATCATAGAGATCGGTGGTATATATATTATATACTTCATATAAACTGTCATTTTTGCCCCTTTTTTACGGCTAGAAGCTTCAAAATTCATCAAATTTCATTAAATAGTTTCCTTTAGGTCATATATTTTTGAAATACGTGATTCGTAGTCATAGTTTTTACAGGCAGACCACAAAAAACGTGAAGTTTGCATCCTCACACAAAGTACTTACCTATTTATTATTTTATATTTATCTTAAAAATAGTTAGGATATGTTCAAATTTCACAAATGTTTTCGTTGATAGCATATACTGTTGTCTGAAAAAATCATAGAGAGCGGTGGTATATATAGTATATATCTCATACAACCGATTGTTGAGATAAGAAACTTTGCGCAATTTCTTCCCCATTTTAACAGCTAGAAGCTTCAAATTTCACCAAATGCTTACGTGTATAGCATATATTGTTGTCTGAAAAAATCATAGACATCGGTGGTATATATATTATATACCCCATATAAACTGTATTTTTTTGCCCCTTTTTTACGGCTAGAAGCTTCAAAATTCATCAAATTTCATCAAATATTTACGTCATAAGATTATTGTTCAGCCCCATTCATGAAAGGTATGAAGTCTTCGGCACAGCCGAAGACAGTCCCGTCCTTACTTGTTTTTAATTAACTAAATTGATTTGATAATTGAAAAATGGTTTAAAATTTATTGTCGTATGACATTGTATGGAGATTGTTAAATATGACCATTATTGGGTATTGATTCGGATTATTTGATAGGGGTTGCAATAAGCAAATGTTCAAAATTATATTTGTGGGTTTGAACTTAATTTTGATTGCTTCATAGTAGGGCGCTATTTTGTTCGGTTAAGCCTTTACACCAATGAGAAAGTGCCCACCCTTGTGAGGGAAACAAACAATTAGATTTTCCTTTAAAAAGAAAACAGAATAGATAATATTTTACCAAATACGCACTATTCTCATTTCGCTGCAAAAGGCAAAATTAGTTACCTTGATTTTTTTTTGGTAGAACAAAAGCTGTTTGTTTGATTAATTAAGAGTTTGCATTAGCTTGACGCATTAGCCATAAAAAATTAAAAAAGAAAATAACAAGTAAGGACGGGACTGTCTTCGGCTGTACCGAAGACTTCATACCTTTCATGAAATAATCTTATCCCATTTTTGGAATTTTTGTCTTGCGTTATAAAGCCAATCCACTTACCAAATTTCATTAGCTTAGCGGTTTTCCTTTTTGAACTATCACATTTTCTTCATTTTTCTAAATTTCGATATTGTAAAAGAGGGCGTGGCTAACGTCCGATTATCGCTCATTTTCAATACCAATCTATTCTGGATCTAGACAATCCCGTACACCGTATTTGTGAAGATATCTCAATATTTTCTCAAGTTATCTTGTTAACGGACGGAAAGACGGACGGACCGACGGGCATGGATTTATCAAAATTGTTTTCAATAATGATGATTTTGATATAGAGAAGTCTATGTCTATCTCGATTCCTTTGTACCTGTACAACCAACCGATATCCAATCAAAGTTATAATACCCTGCGCACAAGTACAGCTGGGTATAAAAATAGATAGGTACTTTGTGCGAGGATACAAAGTTTTACGGTTGTTGTGGTCTGCACATTATAGCTATGACCATTAATTACGTATCTGAACAATATATGATTTGAAATTTGAAGTTTCAAGCCGTTAAAAATGGGGCAGAAATGACGAAAACAGCTTATCTAAGCAATCGGTTGTTATGGGATATATGGTATATATACGACCGATTTCTACAAGTTTTTCAGACAGCAATATGTGCCACATACGAAAGCATTTGGTGAAATTTGAAGCTTCTCACTGATAAATTGGGAAAGATATTACAAAAAAGGCTTTACTGAAAAATCAGTTGTATGAAGGATATAGTGGCCGGATCCGGTCGATTCGGACAAATGTCTTGTCAGACACAAAAATAAAACTGACAAAATTTCATCAGTATATCTTAAAAATTGGGGAAGCAGTTTACGTTCAAACGGACGCAATTATTAATTTTCCATACGAATTGGCGGGACCAGACCTACATGTTTTATGCCGACTCCGAACGGAAGCTGCAAAGCAGATGCATTTTCACTGAACATCTTTTCATGGCAGAACTACAATTGGAGTGTTTACCAAATCACTGCCGAGGGGCGACATAGCTAAGAAAAAGTTTTTTACAATTGAAAAATTGTGCTAAATTTTTCATGTTGCTTTGGCCGGCACTTGAAAGTGAGGACCTTCGGTGTGGTAGGCGAAGCACGCCAGCACCACACCACGCTGGCTGCTCTTTGTCAATAAAACGATAGAGATTTTGGCAGGCACATGGTTAAAAGTTTGAGCTTAAATCTGAAACTTTTTTGTACTCCATATATGACCAAACCAAAAAAATGGCTTAAAACTAAGATTCTACCACTTTTCGTGAAAATTAGTGCATAGAACTGAGCTTCAATTTAAAAAATTTAACCCGGTTTACAATGGTAAGATTTCGAACCGACGTTCTGAAGATATCAGTAGAGTGCTGTACCCACTGAGCTATCACATCTGTATAAAAAATTACAGCATAGAGCTCCATATATATAGACAAAATGTTATAAGAAAGAATCTTTGATTTGCATCACTCTTCACAAATGATTTTTTATTCAAATGGTTTAAAGCTTAAGGGTTTTGTTTTAAATCCAGAACAGATTTTATTTCATAGATTTTTGAAACCTTTTGGTTTGTTTCGAACCCCGTTGTGACTACAAGTTTCTATTTTTGGATTTTGTGAAACTTTTTTGGTTTTATTTTAAAAAAATATAAATTTTAATTGAAATCGAATAAAAGTAAAAACGTAGTAGTGAAAAAATACCACAGGTCCAAAAATTAAAATACATTGATTCTGTACACATCTGTAATAATAGAATAGAATACATAATATAATCCTCTAGAAACCGGTTAAAAAAAAATATTTTTTTTATTTTTTTTATTTTTGTTCTTAAAAGCCGAACCTCATGTGACTATCTCTAACGAAAATATTTTTTAACCAAATTATTAAGGAATTTCTTTCGCAGAAAGAAGGTACAGTTTATGGACTTTCAATTAGTACTGGGTTGGGAGAAAATTATTTTTGTGTTGAGACGTTCCCTGCCTACAAAGAAATAATTAGTTTATATCCCATCCGGCCCAAAAAACAATTTATTATTAATTATAGAAGAAAATATACAGATAAATAAGCTTTTATTTTTTGGCTTTTTAACAGTATGAACTATGCATGAATACATTTATTTCTCGGTTGTAAATGGATGCATGAAACATCGATGTTTGAGGCATGAATTTGAGCTACATATATATATGTATGCCAGATATAAATGCACGTTTATTTCTTTTTAACACGTGTAGTTTCTCACGGAGCATGCAAACTCTATTACTCCCATTGTATTACTTCTGTATGCATATGGTTGTATTAATGCTGAATGCATACAAAAGCACTACGTACATATGTTTTATAAGTACGAATGAACTATCCCCGCATTGATCGATAGGATTTTATACTACATATGTAATAACAATAACAATTACATTCATATGATGAGAGATGGAGCAACTTGAAGCCATCAACTTGGGCTATATCGACCATTAATAAACCCACAATTCTTATCGGTTTGGTCAAACTGCAACATCCTGAAAATAGTCTTCACAACAGTTTAAGGAAGGCAAAGCATACAAACGGTTGGCGGTCGTCATTAATCCATGACATATTCCAAGGCTATTGCTCCAAGTTGGCTAGTCTCTCATCAGTATTCGTATCCTAGAGTTTTTTTTTCGAAATAAGGACTCTTTCAAGTACATACATTTCGTTAATCAAATTACTTTTCAATCCAAAAAAGAAAATCAAAAGGTCTTAAATATATACGTACAAACTAAATTCAGGAAGGTGTATTTTTAAAACCATACGATCGTTGATACAACATACATATTTCATGCATGCATAAAGCTTTTTCCACTCGGGTACCAATGAATAGTTCATTATTTTTGTGTATGAATAAATATGTTTTCAATTAAGAAAATATGAATCTTACATACTTTGTTACAAATGTTAGAGGAATTTGCACAAACATACAAGGGGTTATGAACAATCTCGAGCATATAAAAATTCTAATTGGCAGCAGTGAAATGGATTTTCTTATTCTAACTGAAACACATATGATGGCTTGTATCGAAGAAAACGAAATAAATTTACCGGGGTACAAAAGAGAAAGTTGTGTATCTAACTCCATACATACCGGAGGAGTGATATTATATTATAAAAGCAATTGGAAAGTCACAAAGGTACTAGAACACTCGATCCAATCAAAGATGTGGCTGTTAGCATGTAGATGCAAGCGTGGAAATATTGACTTGATTATTGTGGCTGTGTATAGATCACCCAGTAGCTCCGAAAAGGAATTCTGTGAAATTTTTCATGAAAAAACTGAAGAAATAATGGAGTGGTCATGCAATATAATGATGGCAGGAGATTTTAACATTGACTGGAATAAGCGAGGAACGTATAAAAGAAATATTGAAAGTTTTTTGAATGACAATGGTCTAAAGCAACATGTGAAAGAACATACCCGCGTAACCAGTTACTCGAAAACTCTAATAGACTATATAATTAGCTACATTCAAGCAATAGACGTGAGGGTAAATAGTTACTTAAAAACATCAGATCACGAGCTCATTGAATTCCATATAAACTTTAAGAAAACTGAGCGTAGTACATTTGAAGAAATAATATATTTTAAATATGATATGTCCAAATTTGCTCACGAGTTAGGCAGGCAAAAGCTAACCTTGTCAAGTGATGATGTGCACAGTGGTGCTAAAGTATTTGACGAAAGTTACGAAAGAAAATACAATAAAGATGTTTATGAAGAAGAAAGTTATTCCATGCGGGAAAAAAATAAATGATTGGTACAACAACCATCACCGGAGTCTAAGGAAGATGAAATATGATCTGTATCAAGAAACTAAAAGAATAGGTACAACCCATAGCTGGATAAATTACAAAAGTGCAAGAAATAATTACAATAAAGAAGTTATTAAAGCGAAAAAGAATACGTAACAAAAGAATTTTAGAAGCGAAAGATCAAAAACAAATGTGGAATGAGATCAAAAAATTAGTGTTAAAACAGAACAAAAAGCAAATTGGCTATGTGATATTTAACGATAAAAAATACTGTGATGAAACGACCTTGTCTAATGAGTTCAATAACTTTTTTGTTGAAAGTGTACAGAACATAAGAGATTCGATTGACCATGTGCAATATGTAGATAAAACCACAAAAGCTCAGGCCATTTTCAAATTTAAGAAAATAAGTTTGGAAGAATTGAAAAATATAGGCAAATCCTTAAAAAATAATAGAGATTATGTAAGAGTTAAACCCAAAATGATATTAGACAACTGGAATAAAGTTGGTGATTCCCCTATTGAAAACAGTAAATGAGTCCCCATGCAAGGAGTGCTTCCTGATATATGGAAAGAAACTATGATTAGTCCACTTGAAAAAATTAATAAGGCAGTAAACTGTGATGAGTTCAGACCCATAAACTCATTAAAGACGTTAGAGAAAGTTCTTGAAAAACTGTCAAAATACAGTTAGAAAACTATTTTGAATCGAACAAATTGTTTATGAAATACCAATCGGGATTCAGAAAGAAATACTCGTGTGAAACAGCTGTAAACCGTGTAGTAAGTGAGTGGAAAACGATATGAAAATAAAAAAATCATGGCCCTTTTTCTAGACTTTAAGAGAGCTTTTGAAACAATAGACAGAGATATACTATTGCAAAAGCTATATATGTACGGAGTTCAAAATAGTGAACTAAACTGGTTTAGGTCCTAGTTAACAAATAGAACGCAGCGCACAGTAGTGAAAGGGTATGAATCCGACTACCTAAATGTGAACATAGGAGTCCCGCAAGGCTCAATTCTTGGTGCATTATTATTCATAATATATATAAACGATATAGGCAATGTGGTAAAATGCAGCGAAGTCATGTTATATGCCGATGACACATTAATATACCGCGTACGTGAAACTCCGAGAGAATGTAAAAATAAATTAGCACAAGACATTACCGAAATAAGTACATGGCTAAAAATGAATAAACTTAAATTAAATGAGCAAAAAACGAAACTAATGGAAATGAATATGAGCAGTGAGGAGAGTATTGAAATAAACGGGCAAATTGAAAAAGTAGATAACATTAAATACCTCGGTGCAATAATAGACAATGGTCTTCAGTTTTCTCCCCACATGGAAAACGCGTGCAAAAAAATAGGAAGAAACTTAGTTTCTTGAGAAGAATTAGAAAGAGCTTATCTGTGCTAAATACAATAAAAATTTATAACACAATAGTTAAACCACATTTTGAGTATTGTACAACTATACTGTATTCGTGCTGCAGTAACTCGCAAATTGATAGAATGCAAAAGCTACAGAATAGAGCTATGCGAATAATATTAAAATGTCGTAGATATACATCCGTACAGCTGATGCTTGATACACTTAAATAGTTGAATGTGCGGCAGAGACTGGAGCTGAATACAATTATTTTTATATACCAGACTACTATCGGAAATATGCCAGACTACATAGCAGAGAAGGTCCTCTATGTTGGAGAAGTGCAACCATATGGGCTGAGAAACGTTAAAGACTTAAGATTACAGAAGTATAGCAAAACATCATCGCAAAATAATATA